>APFE030882020.1:0-17498 GCA_000404065.3 Pinus taeda | reverse complement strand
CGTAGGTGAAAGGAAGCCTAAGTGCTATGCATAGCACCCTAGCATGGACTTAACTACTCTTCAACGCACCCTTACATGGGCCTACCTACGCTGGTCCCTCTAGAGGCCATTTTTGGATGTCTTTAAGCCATGAAACTCTCTAGGAAGGAGGCATTCAAAGGGGTGACTTGTTTAGGGCATGTAGCAACTGAAATTAGGGTTTGATGAGCCCTAAAACACTGATCTAGATGATGGGATTGATGTGCCCAAATGGATTTGTAACAGCTGCCCCCTAAAGCATGAAGTCGGAAAAACGCAATGTCAAATGAAATGCTTTACGATGTGATGAGGAGGTATCGAAGTGAAAGGTGACCTACATCAATTACAATACATATATCATGATTTTTTATTTTTACATGAATCACTGAGGGAAGGCATACCCATGCTCAGCTTATAAAGTTTCATTACATGTAGATAAGTAGTCATTTACAGATATAGACCCATGATTGGAATGACCATCAATGTAAAGCCATTGTACATATGATTTAGTACTCTTGAAATTGCAGCCCGGATGGATGAAACTAGATCTGAGGTCTTCTATCTCATTCAATCATTCACTCAAGTATGAGTCTAACCATCTGAATATATGATCTGAAGTTGAACATGGGAAGATACTGTCTGATTACCAGCCAATGATGTAAGATGTTAATAGAAGCAAGAGAAATCACCGATAATGATAATGATCCTCAAGGTACTGCAGTACATTCTGCATGGTGTGAATGAATGATTTGATGTCGAACACTATACAAAGTCTTTCGATCAAAGGCCATTGATGTCAACCTATCGCCAGAAGCGAGAAACATGCCATTGATGTATGCAAGCCTCAAGGTACTGGAAGGGTGTTTCTAAGTAAACTTCTTGGCTAATGAGTTGATGTCGACAAGAAGCGACTCATCGCAGGAGGGCCTTGATGTATCCCACATCAATGACATGAAACGAGTGCAATGCTTTTAGAGATGGAATTTGACTGATGACACAAGGTTCAGGAATGGAGGTCATGAAAATGAAGGTTTATGGTATTGCAAGGGATGACTTCTCTTGAACATATCGGTGACACTGAATGGATTGGTAGCATTGACCCAAAACAAAAGTAATGGATGGTATGATAGACCATAGGTATGATAACCATCAAGCAGATAACCCAACCCAAATAGTCTGAATGAATTGGTAGCATTGACCCAAAACCAAAAGTGATGGATGGTGTGATAGACCATAAGTATGATAACCGTCAAGCAGATAACCCAACCCAGAAAGTCACGGAGATGAAGTGAAAGTGTCATGTTCAAGAGCGACCTGTTACAATAAAGTGGTTTTCCCCTTTTTCCCATTTTCTCCAGTCATTTTTGACCAGTACCTCTTTATTTTTATCAAGCTTGAGGAGGAGAACATATGCTTGTTGTATAATTTCACCCTTCGAGTGAATTCGTCGCTATTTGATGTTCTAACGAGTCTAGTGAAACTGAAACTTGGTCTTGTCTAGATGGACAAGTTTGTCGCTATTTAATGTTTTAATGAGTTTAACAACAAAGATAACTCGGTCATTTTCATGTTTAGAGAGTTTGGAAAGGGATGAAAAGAAAACTCCACAAGTTATGTTTTGTAAATTAATCTCTCAAGCCTAAAAAAGTTTAAAATAATACAAGAGAGATATCGTTTCCAATCCGTTAACAAGCTGGAAAGGACAAGCACTCAACAATCTTTTCATGTTTAGAGAGTCTGAAAAGAGCTTAAAGAGGACTCCACTTTGAGGAATGAGTGGTATCTAGGATAGCAACTGGTTCCACTAATGTTGGAACTTCTCAAAAACATGTTGACTGATGTGAAGAGGATGGCTAATAATACCCCTCATTGTAACTGTTCCTCAAAAAGGGTAAAACAGCCAAGTGAAAGCGTATGATCGGCCAAAGGGATGGTGGCGATGTGATGAAAACAACCAAGGCTCATATGACAAAAGAGGCTGATAGAATGGCAATCATGAGGGTTAAAAGTGGAAATGGGTTCATTTTCACACAAGCTTGAACCATAGGGAACTATGTTTGGGTTCAGTTTCATGTTTACACAAGCTTGAAACAGAAAACTATGCTTGGACTCAATTTCATTTTTACACAAGCTTAAAACAAAGAACTATGATTGGATTCAATTTCATTTTTACACAAGATTGAAACGAAAAACTATGCTTGAGATTAGTTTACATGCCCCCAGCATGATGAAAGGGAGAGTCTCCTATAACCAGATGGAGTCGTTGCGGTGAAGCAAGACGATTATCCAATACCTTTTTGGCTTCGTCCAGATAGGGACAAAGGTAAATGGGGTGATTCCCGTCACATCATCTACAGGGAAAATTATCTTTACCACTAGGTGCATGCCCCCCAAACTTCATTACATTCACCTAAGTAGACTACTTGCCTGCTATCAAGTAAATGGAATGAAGGTTCGTTTATGAGATCAAGTGAAAGACTCAACTGGGATTTTATGAGATCTACTCAAAGACTCGAATTGGAACTTTGCTCCAGGAGACCTTGTTTCATTTTTTAATTAGCTTTACACAAGACAGGGAACTCTACTCAGATTCCTTGTTTCATTTTTTAACGATCTTGACACAAGACAAGGAACTCTGATCATATTCCTTGTTTCATTTTTTAACAAGGTTGACACAAGACCAGGAACTATCCTCATGGGATTTGTTTCATTTTTTAACGAGGTTGACACAAGACAACGAACTATCCTCGTAAGAGTTGTTTCATTTTTTAATGAGGTTGACACAGTAAAAGAACTATCCTCATGGACCTGATCACGATCATAAGAGGTCATGAAGGATAGATCTGGTTCCAATGCCCCCAGTACATGATGTACAACATCATTGAATTCATCATCAGTTGATGTAGGTATGGAATAGGTTGCCACATAATTAACCTATGGCGGGGATGATACCATTGTTACAAAAGGACCATTTAGGGAAGATGGTTGACTGGAAGCCATATTTGGATCGGGAAATGAAATTTGGTCAACGGTGATAATTCTGCCTTCATGCGAGAAATAAATCACTCGAAAGAATGTTGAAACAGTAGCTTCTATGTCATAAACATAGTCGCGCACAAGAAGTAAATTGTAATCTAAAGGGCCTGGGACTACCATCACATTCAGATAAACGATTTTTCCTCCCAAAGTAATAGGAAATTGAGGAAGGATCCCTAATGGTTGACTGGTTACTCTATTAAAAGCCAATAAATTCTGGGTAATAGGCACAAGTGGCGGCGAACCGAGCACTTGCCAAGCAGTAGAGGAAAGGATACTCACTGATGCATCTTCATCTATAATAGTGCCAGATACAATCATATTACAAATTTGTACTATGATCTCGAAAGGCACATAAGAAGGAAGACGAAATCCTGCCAATCAATTCCGATCAAAGGAGGTGACTAGACTACTTGGAGGGGGTACCGTAAGAAAAAAAATTTAACCCCTTGAGTTACAAGAGCGGGAGGATTTTACTCCTGTCTTGATGGAATAGGAGGACTGCCCCCAAGCTCATTCGAATCTGAAGAAATGAAAAGAACCTTAGTGGTATTGTATTCACTCTCTTTGGGAAAGGTATGATTAACTGAAGGTGAAATTGGGTCAATTGTTACCTTGACTTGTTGATTTGGGTTGGGTATAGACTCATAGGATTCACTTTCAGAGAGATTGGGTTTGATCGATGGTTGATTTGAGTCAGTTAGTTCATCAACTAGTGAATCATTAAGGGACAGTCTCCTGTAACTAGATGGAAGCCGCTGCGAAGAAGCAGGATGGTTATCCAACACTTTTTTGGCTTCATCCAAATAGGGACAAAGGCGAATGGGGTGATTCCCTTCACATAACCTACAAGGAAACTTAACTTTACCCTTCTTTCCATGAACTTTACTACCACTAGTTGATGGTGTGTCATCAACATGATCTCTAGAAGTTGATGACACAGGGTGTTGTGAATGAGAAGACCATTCTTCTAAGATCTGAGGAATATTAGGACAATTTTGAAGAATATGGTCTCTCGAACAAAGTTTGCATGGATATCGAACTTTGTGAGGATTGAAAAATAGTTTCTCATTAGATGTTGCATTCAAAGCAATGGTTGCTTGGTTGCCCCTCTGCTGAATTTGCTTCTTCTTCTTCTTCTTCCCTTTCTTTTGCTTCTTAGCCACGTAGTCACTAGTACCAATACTTTCACCAGGGGAAGAGGAAGAAGGGGAGGAAGAAACAACTGAGGAAGAAGGCAAAGGGTTAACTTTTGGATCAACTGGAGGCTGATTTTGTCTAGTTGGAGGTGTACTCGATTACGGAGAAATCACGAAATTTTGAACCAATGAGATTGAAAACAACCATACTAGTAAGCCAATGGTAAATCCTAGAAGGGACAATGTAGCCATATATGGAGCACCAATATTTCCAAAAGGAGGAAAAGGACTAGGATTCCCATCAAAAGGAATTCTTTGATCAGTGGACTCTGAATTTGTCGCCATGTGTTTCAACCTAATATCAACTAAGGAGTGAGTGTAGAGGTTGTTATCTGTAGTCAATTAAATTTATTTTAATCAAAGTAACATAAAAAAACAAAAGAGGGATAATCTAGGCAAAATGTTTACCAAGCAATTGTGAACTACAGAATACCTCCTACTGAACCAAGAAGTAGGGGCAAGCAATCTCCCAGAATGTTGTGTTCAGTGTATCACAGTTTACAAGGTGGCAAACTCAACTACTTAAGGATGGATAACAACCTAGAGTTGTCCTCCCTTATATACTCGAAGGTACGTGAAGTCCCAGTCCGTATAAGCGTTGTTTAATGCAAAACCGCACAGTGAGAGCATTCCCATATACTTTACGTATTGTAACACCACCCTATATACCTGAAGCTACGTGGATGAGCTATGATATACTCACGTAAGTGGAATGAGGTATCACACTTAGGATGCATTACAAACAAGTTAGCGAAAACTGCTTCGTTTTACTATGCCATAACATGTCTCTAGCCTAGATGATCTGAATTGGATCCTAAAACACTCTTTAAGCTTTCATGAACTCTGTAAAATTCATGCCAAAGTTTAAAAGTCTTATAAAGATTGAGCTTATCAGAAATATCCTCGAAACAGTTGTAATTTGTGAACTGCGCGGAGCAATGAGGACCCTCAGTCAAGCATGCAGACTGTTGGTCCATGGTAACGTGCGCTATCACAAATTAACAGGATGAGAGGTCATTTCAAGAAACGTGGGCAGTTTCTGATATGCAATTAGTGACAAGTTTCTAATCACATATCGCTGGGAAAACCCCTCGAAGAAGGAAAAGTCCCGAGTGACCCGGACCTAAAAAGTCATAAAACTGTATGGATATCGCGCCAATTCCGTCAGAGGTGGGTCCCACACAAAAACCAGCAGAATATCATAAGGACTTCGAGCGATAAGCGGTTTCAACCAAGTCCCTCCTGATGCCACACACTGGGTGCCACATGTCCGGTGGAAGAGAGAGAAAACTGCTCACATCAGATGGGTAAATGTCATGCTACTTACCCGCCCGATATGGACGGAGACCGTAGGATCTGGAGGCTCCAGATTGATGATGGAAATGCGATCCGATGGATGACTGAATTCAATGGGGTAAACAGGCAGAGTGTATAATATTTGAAGTCCGGCATGAACGATGAGTTGGCAGAAGAATCATGTTCGCTGGCATTCTAGGAGTTAAACTAAAATAACGAAAGTTCAAACATTTCCAAGAGAACTGACAATCAGTTCGTTATGAAATAGGTGGCCACTTCCCCGTGAGGCGTTATATAGTGATGATGACGTAGAATACAGGAATTCAAATGGACAAAGGCAGGAGAACCAGAAAACCAGGAAGCGGAAACAAACAGTCAGAAAGGAGATTGGCTTTAAATCCACAAACTAACAAAGAGAGAAAATAGTTAGTTAGACGCAGAAAGAAGAGAGCAGAGAATAGAGAGAAAAAGTCGAGCTGACCTGTAAAAGCAAAGGCATCATCGAGACAGAGCCAGAGAGAGTCAGAGAGTCTATGTACTCCAGAAAACACTTGAGAGATTCAAGCAAACTCCTCTGTGTATGCCTATCATGTATTGAGTCTTAGATTGGACTCATACCATTGTGGCCAATAGAGGTCAAGATTTAGTAAGTAGAGTCTATGTACTCTAGAGACTTGGGGGATCCAAGTATATTCTTGCCGATTTATATCTGTTGAGTGAGACTCAAATTGAGCTCACTATTATAAAAACTCTGCTTTGAAAACATAATAGAAAGGCCACGACTGAAGACTGGACCAGGAGACGTAGCCCAGGAGTATTGGGTGAACTCCTTATTAAATTTGTTGTGTATGTGTTGCTTATTATGTTTCTCTTACTGCTTCAGTGTCTGTGTATTTTACAATCTTATCGATCTGTTGCATAAAATAACATAAGCAAATCCATGCACATGAGTCTGTAATACCTTATTAATTATCTAAGATCTATTTTCAGATCAAGTGGTATCAAAGCCACGAAATTCAAATCAAGTGGTATCAGATCTCTAGGTTACTAAGGTTAGACAAGCTTGTGCTGGATTTTGTTGTTGAATGCGTACTAGGTCAAAGCTTAAATTAGGAGAAGGAGAATTGGTTGAAGCTAACCTAGAAATTGGAAGAGTTTATCCTAAGAGGAAAATGGTAGAAGAAAGTCCCTTGGAATCAGACTCCGAGTTCATGGATAGTTTCATGACCATGAGGGCCATGGTAGAGGAAATGTATAGAGAATTTAAGAAAGGTAGAGGTGAATATTCATCAAACTCCAAACAAGATAAAGGAGCAGAAGAATCTCTCCTCCATGACCATTCTAAAGGCAAAGGGAAAGAAGAAAATTTTCTCACACCTCCCAATCACCCTGAAAATAAGAAGAAAACATCTTTGATTAAATTAGATGTTAAATTTAATTTTCTGATATATGATGGAGAGTTAAATGCAGAGAAGCTAGATAACTGGGTCAGACAGATTGATATGTATTGCAGGGTGAAGAATATTGATTCAGACAGTAGTAAAATTTAGCTAGCCAACCTACGCCTTGGAGGAACTGCCCTGGTATGGTGGGAAGGCCAAACACAAGTTGACATGAAAAAGCATGGTAAAATTATTTATGTCTGGAGTGAATTTCTTTCTGCAATTAAAAAGCAATTCTATCCACTGGCTTATATGCAGCAAGCGATGATGAGCTGGCAAACTCTTTGTCAATTAAAAGGGCAAAGTGTACAAGGCTACACTCAAGAATTTAGAAAAAGATCTTTGGTTCTAGGCATTTCTTTAGACTCACCTGAAACTTTGCTAAAGTATATAGGTGGTCTACATAGTTATTTGAGAGATACCATTCTCATGTTTAACCCTACTAGCATAGATGAGGTCTCTGTTCAAGCTACCCATCTAGAGGCTAAAGGCAAGAATGTGGTCCCAGAGGTTGGGGGATCATCCAAACCCACTGCAAGTAAGAACAAGGAGAAGAGAAAATAGAAATGGAAAGAGAGGAAGGCCAATGTTGTACAAAAGACCAAATCTTCATGCACTCACTGTAAAAAGGATGGGCATGATGATGAACATTGATGGATTCTGCATCTAGAGCTAAGACCTAAGAAGTTTGATGGCAAAAAGAAGAAGACTGCTGTAGCTATTCAAAAATATTTGAGGTCAGACTCAGGAGATGAAACAACAATCGTAGTCACAGGTATAAAAGGTAAAAATTCGAAAGCATCTACTAGTAATTCTGCACAATCTACTAATAGTGAAGAAAATGAGAGGAAAAGACATGAGCTTTTTCATATTAGAGTTATTTCCAAGCATCAAAAGATTGATACTTTGTTTGATAGTGGCTCACAAGTAAATTTAATTTCTAAATCAATTGTAAAGAAGCTGGGATTACTAACTACACCTCACAGGAAGCCATATCCATTAGGTCGGTTATGTGATAAAGCAAAGCTACAAGTGACTAGACAATGTAAACTTAGATTTTCTTTTGGGTCAGAATTTGTAGATGAGGTTGAGTTAGATATAGTTTCTTTGGATATATGTGGAATTTTTTTAGGAAGTCCTTACTTGTATGATACAAAAGAAATTTTCTATAGAGTTGAAAACACGTATCAACTCGTTAAAGAGGGAATCAAATATATTGCAAGAGCTCATAAACTCAAGAATAATTATACTCTCATAAACTCAGGGAAAATGGAAAGAATTATAAGTTCATGCAAAATTTTTTTACTGATGGTTGTAAAGGAAAATGAACCTAATAAAACCAATATATTTGAGGGCTGTAATGCTAAATAACAAGCTGATTTAGAAAAAGTTGTTTTAGAATATGATATACTATTCTAAGAACCAAAAAGTCTGCCACCCCAAAAGCAAATAGTACATGATATTAATTTGCAGCAAGATGCTCCATTGCCTAAAATCAGAATGTACAGGTTGTCCGCTTAAGAGAATGCAGAAATCAAGAAGCAGGTATAGGAGTTGCTCGAGAAAGGGTTCATAAGACCTAGCACATCACCATGTGGGTCTCCAATTGTCTTGGTGAGAAAGAAAGATGGATCATGGAGAATGTGCATTTATTATCGAGCACTAAATAAGATAACGATCAAGAATCATTATCCCCTTCCTCACATAGATGATCTACTAGATCAGCTGAAAGAAGTTGTTTGCTTTTCCAAGTTGGAATTGCATAGTGGCTACCATCAGCTCAGAGTTTCAGAGCAAGATGCATGGAAGTCTGCTTTCAAAACAAAGCAAGGGTTGTATGAGTGGTTAGTTATGCCTTTTGGCTTAACTAATGCTCCTGTTACTTTCATGAGAGTAATGAATGATGTACTCAGACCTTTTATTGATGATTTTGTAATTGTATATTTGGATGATATTCTTGTATTTAGTAAAACATGGGAAGAACATTTGAAGCATGTCAAGCAGACTCTAGATGTTTTGAAAAGAGAAAATATTTATGTTAAGTTCTCAAAATGTGAATTTGGCAAAACATCTTTGAATTATTTGGGTCATATAGTAGGGGGTGCTGAATTGAAGATAGATCCCTCTATGGTTGCAGTCATTGTAAACTGGCCTAAACCCAAGTCTCCTACTGAAGTTAGAAGCTTCCTATGGGCAGCACAATATTGGAGAAAGTTTATTGCTAACTTTTCCTTAATTGTAGCTCCTTTACATGCTTTAACAGGATTGAACAAGGTGTTTCAATGGGGAGGCAAACAGCAGAAAGCCTTCGACACTTTAAAAGAAGAGACTAGTATAGCATCAGTACTAGCACTGCTCGATCTTCAAAGACCATTTGAGATTGAAACAGATGCCAGTGACTATGCCATGGGAGCAGTGTTGATGCAGCGCGGTAAACCCATATGTTATCATTCTGAGACATTTAATTCTGCAGTAGTTAATTATCCCACATATGATAAAGAATTGTATGCAATAGTACAGAGTGTGAAAAAGTGGAAACATTATTTAATGGGAAAAGAGACAGTTATACATACTGATCATCAACCACTTCAATATTTACACCCCCAAACTAAGTTGCAGTAATCAAGACACTATAGGTGGATGGGTTTCCTACAACAATTTCATTTAGTCATCAGATATAAAAAGGGCATACAAAATAAAGTTGCAGATATGTTGTCCAGACCAATCATAAATGCATCTACTATACTTAAGAATAATTGAGTATTGCATGAAAGCTACATTGAACAATATGCTCAAGATATAGATTTTAAAGATGTATATGCAACTTTAAGTCGTGGCAAACAAGTAGAAGAATTGGATTATCATGTTAAGTACCAACTCTTGTATCATTTTGGAAATCTATGCATTCCACAACCTGAAAGAGTAAATATAATTCAAGAAGCACACACTTCTCTAATATCAGGTCACTTTGGTGTAAGTAAAATAGTTGCACAACTGCAAAGATTTTGTTATTGGCCAAAAATGAATGAGATAGTTTATAGATATGTAAGAGGGTGTACTATGTGTGCAAAAAGAAAGCCCAACAATAGAAAAATAGGCTTGTACATTCCATTACCAGTTCCTTCTCATCCTTGGGAAAGTGTTTCCATGGACTTTGTTGGGGGACTGCCTAAATCTAGAAAAGGTCATGACTATTTATATCTTATTGTGGATAGGTTCAGCAAAATGTGTATTTTAATACCTTGTAACAAATAGATTACAGTTGGACAAATAGCAAAGTTGTTCTTGAAGAGGGATTACCCACTTCCATTGTATCTGATCGAGATTCCCGATTTTTTGGGAAGTTTTGGTTGAGTCTGTGAGAATTGATGGGCACCACACTAAAGAAGAGCACAACCTTTCATCCACAAACAGATGGCCAAACATAAGTGGTCAACAGGATAATGATCTAGTTGCTCAGAGGCTATTGCAGCAAGCACCCCAAGCTTTGGGATGAACATTTATGTTATGTGCAGCATGCTTACAACCGTGCTAGACATTCTTCTACACAAAGATCTCTTTTTGAGACCTATTTTAGTTTCACACCAAGGTCTCCCTTGGATTTTTTCTTTGGTAAAGACATAGTGGTTGATGGACATAGTGATGTGGACAAGGCAACCAAGTTCATTGAAAAAATCCAAGAGATTCACCAAGCAGTACAGGAACAGCTGGAAAAAAGCCAAGCCAAGTACAAGGCAAGGCATGATAAGCATTAGATTGAGCATAGTTTCCAAGTTGGTGATCAATTCTAGTTGTATATCAGCAAAGACAAGATGCAAGGTGAAGGAAAGAAGTTAAATCCAATAAGGTATGGACCTTTCAAGATACTTGAGAAAATTGGTGAGAATGCTTTTCGCCTTGATTTACCTGCTTACATGCACATCTACTCAGTTGTTAATGCAGAAAGCTTGAAACTATTTGAACCTTCATTAATTGAAGATACCGAAGAGCAGAGTCAATTGCCTTCTATTGATGATCTGTTACCTTCGTTTCAAAGTATTCCTCCCTTAGCTTGAGCTTGGAATCCGTATCAGGGGTTATCAACTCCTTATAATCCTTTAGGAGGAAACTTTGCTGGTTATGGAGGTTTTGCGGCTGGAGTTGGTCAAACTCCTAATTTTGCTGGATCACAAGGCTTGCCTTTTGGTTCAATCGGTTCTACTGGTTACTTCAGGTAGCCTGGTGCGTTCCAAAATCCAGGTCAATCTTTTAAGAACTTTGGGAGTTCCGCCCAGTCTGGGTGGAATCCCTAAGGTCCTCCTAGGCTTCCATTTCTGGCAACATTGAACTTGCCAGATCTCACTAAGTTAACAAACGACCCAATCAACTACAATCCAACCTGGCCTCTGGTCCCAACCAAACTCCCTTCGGACATTCCAAAATTCGAAGGGAAGAGCGGTGAGGACCCAGGCGACCATGTAACCACATTCCATTTGTGGTGCTCCTCTAACTCCCTTATCGATGACTCGATTAGATTGAGACTCTTTCAACGCACCTTGACTGGTAATGCAGCTAAATGGTATATAGAGTTGCCAGGGGCAGCTTTACATCTTTCGCTGACTTAGCCAATATTTTCTTAAATCATTTCCAGTTGCCTGTCCATTATGATGCCGGAACTGAACTACTAGCTACTTTTCGTCAGGATAAGGCAACTCACATTTCTGACCATATTCAGGAATGGAGACAGAGAAAGAGGCTCATTAAAGCCGAAATCCCTCTGGAGTACCATCTCGAATGGTTTTTGAAATCTCTACAACCTTAGATCTCCAAGGATGTCTCCATGTCTGGAGTCTATTTTGAGGAGCAAGCCATTTTTAGGGCCCAACAATTAGAATTGATCTACTATCATTCTGGGATTCTACAAAAATACTTTCCAGATGCTCCTGGATGTAAGGTTGACATAGCTAAGCCGAAGCCAGGTCCCCACGCAGATGGCATCATTGGGTCGGTAGACACAAATGCGGTGAACTTGTTGAATCAATTGCAGCAGTTGTCTTTACAAACTACTTCTAACAACCAAGTCACATCGTCTAACCCTTCGGCTTCCCAAACATTTTCGATTAATGCCGTCCAATCTAATAACCCCAAAGGAAATCAAAATTCCAATGGGAAAAAGAAAGGACGAGGTAAGAAAAAGAACCAGGATGGGAAGGCTAACGCAAATAAATATGGTGATAACGCTGGTTGTGGTAGAAATGAGTCTAAAAAGAAAGTCAACTTTCCATGCAAATTGTGCAGTGGAGACCATTTAATTCATATTTTCCCCAAGGTTGAAGATGCTCAGCGCTTGTTAGGGCAGCAAGGGACTTCTAGTTCTCAAGTTGTGTTAATCAACCCTTTTCTCCAAGGGCAGCAAATTGTTGCTGGCGCGAGTTCAAACCCTAGAACCTCCACAGGGGGCAACCAGGAAGGGGAAAAATCATTGAATGTTTTCATGATGGGTTCTAACGCCCATGTGGCTACTCGGTCACATGATTATGGTGAAGCTGAAACTTCCAAGGACAAGACTGTTCCCGGAAATACCGACATTGATATTGAGTGACCCCCTGTTGAGACTATACCACGGATATCGAAAGGTTCCGCTAAACGCGCAACTATTAATCCTAATGCTAGGGCTGCCCAGAATTACTCCATTGTTGAGGATCTGGCTCAGAGTCCGTGTGCCATGTCCGCTTTAGAGGTTCTCTAGGCGTGTCCGGCTCAGCGAAGTTATTTACTTTCCGCGATTGGAGTAGTCGATCCAACTAACTCTTCAGTGCTCACTTTCGACATGTTAAATGTCAAAAAGCGACTCCCTCATCATATGGCTTTCCAAATAAAGTCTACATAACGGAAAATTAACATTTTTCGTACCGTTATTGATGAAGGAGCTTCCACGTGCGTCATGTCGATGTCATGTTGGAAGGCTATTGGATTGCCTTCGGCTGTTCCTTCACCTACCGCCTTGACTGCATTTGATGGTCATTCTCATAAGCCGCATGGGATTATCCCGGCCTTTCCTATATGTGTTGGGGGAAAGGTCGTCAATATTGAAGTAGAATTCGTAGATGCTAACCTAGACTATAATCTCCTCTTAGGAAGGAACTGGGTATATGAAATGGACACCATTGTTTCGACTCTGTTTCGTGTTATTTTCTTTCCTCATGAGGGGAAAGTCGTTAAGGTTGATCAATTGGATTATTGTCCAGTCGATCCTCAAGAAAGCTCTGACTTTACTGTTCCTTTAGTGTATAATCCTCGTCTGCCTACTGAGAATTTAGGAGTAGGGATGTATTCCTCATTGATGGGTACCTTTGATCTTCCCTCTCCTTTCGCTATAATCAATGCCGTTTCATCATCTAAGGAGTCTCCTTGAGAAGAGTTCTTCCAAACTCATTATTTTTCAAACCCTTGGACCTTGCCTTCACCTACAACCACATTAGTTGAAGGACAAGTGAACGGAATGGCATTCCCTATATCTACAGCTGAGCTTAGATATCAGTCTATCGTCAACTCTGCAGACGACCATTCTACTCCTTTTTTCGAAGAGGAGTTAGATTGCAATGTGGCCTCGACTTGGAGCCTTGATTCTACCTCTGCCTTGGACTGCTTAGATTCAGTTTTACCTTCTGAAGAAGCAATCCTCAAAGCAATGATGGGTATAGATCGACCTTGGAAAGATTTACACCATCGTTCATACTTTCTTCCTCCATTGCAGGAGGTAGAATCTAGATTCTCCGAGCTCTGTACTAGTGATGTTTGTATGGTGTCAAATCCTTTGGCTCCAGCACATGTTCGTGCCGAAGGTAATATGTCGGTGATTTCAAAAACAATACCTATAAACATCTCTAGGCACCCTAACATGATCGAAAATCTCTTCATCAGAATTGAGTGTTCTCCTGAAGAAATTCAAATTTACATCGACCTGTTCAAGGAATTTCGAGATGTATTTGCTTGGTCTTATGAAGAAATGCCTGGCATTGACCCATCTATAGTTCAACATGAGATCAAGACATATGAAAATGCCAAGCCAGTTCGTCAAAGGCTTCGGCCAGTTAACCCTAGGAAAGCAGCAGCTATCAAAGCTGAAGTTGAGAAGCTGCTAAAGGCAGGTTTCATATACCCTATTCCTCTTACTGATTGGGTTTCTAATCTAGTCCCTGTGGATAAAAAGCAAGGAACAATCCGAGTATGCATCGATTTTAGGGACCTAAATAAGGCTTGTTCGAAAGATAATTACACCACGCCATTCATTGATCAGATTATCGACGAGTGTGTGGGTAATGAGATTTTTTTCCTTCATGGATGGTTTTTCTAGTTATAATCAAATTTCTATCTATCCTAAAGATCAACATAAGACAACCTTTATATGTCCCTCGGGTACCTTGGATATAGAAAGATGCCTTTTGGTCTTAAAAATGCTGGAACCACTTTTCAGTGGGCCATGTCATATGCTTTCCACGACATCAAACATGTCATCGAAGCATACTTGGATGATCTCACTGCTCGTTCTCGAAAGAGAACTGATCACCCTAGTCATCTTCGAATGGTTGTCGGTGACTCTGAGAGTTCTTCTACCTCTATGTTACTCTCCTCTTGAACGAGAACTCGAGGAAGAACTGGAGTGTTCCTCTCTTGCTCCACGGAAGTGCCAGGCCTTGCTTGAATACTAATGCCCCGGAGAGGAGGATCAATCCCCAATGCGTCAACTGCCGTGGGAAGAAACCCACCAGTAGTATTACCTTTGCGCCTTCTAGGAGAAGGCTCTAAACTTGGTGGTGAAAGACCACAAAGTCTTCGAGACCGCCTAGGTGATCGGTTAGCCACTTTGAATTTCTTGTTAAGATCTAGCTAAAGACTCAAAAACTTGAAAGCTAGGCCAACTAAGAGCATAGAGCACACACTGTAAAGTCCCTAACAATAACAGCCAGTCAAACAACTTCCAAGTATTTCCGCTCCGGGTGATTAGGACCGGACACCAAAATATGAGAAAGTGAATTAAGGGTCCTTCCGAAGATAGCCTGGGATGATGAGGGCCCAGTCCTATCAGCGAAGGTAACAAAGGAATTGACGCTGACCTCCTAACAACAGCCTGCACCAGTGCAAGCCCTTAAGCTTCGCAAGGGTGCCCTCTAATAGTACTATCGAGAGTGATGCAACATTGACCTCAGGTGCCACGGGATTCCCCTCCACAACCACCTGTATAGATCCCTAGGAGTAGCAACTATGGATACCAACTCGTCGCAGAAGCTAGGCAGAACAGTCGTGAGGTAAGTTTGGACAAGTAGGTGAGGGGGTATTTCTCTTCCCTATCTTCACAAACCCTCGTGCTTAACTCCTAGATCTGGAGCTTTCCTGGTATTCCTAACGCTATTGGATTTTCACTCGCTATTCAGACTCCTACGTTTGACATTTAAATGGCCTTGGAGAGTTAACTCTCCACTCGCCTAATCCAAGGCCCTAAAATCCTAAAACTTGTTGGTGTATCTAACTTAAAAAAAAGTTTTAGTGAATTTTAATTAGCGCTTGATTTTAAAATAGGTTGTTCTTTAAGTCACGGGATAACCAAAGTGAAACTAGTGGTGTTTTTGACGCAAAAGAAATTAATAAAAACCTAACTACATGCACATGCACTTGTTTTCGTTTTTCGATGAAGAGCAATTTCTACAGGGTTCAAAGGAACTTCTAATAAAACAAAATTTTCTTTTCTTTTCGTTAATTCACGCTTCACACTCACAAAAGTTAACAAAGCTATGTATGCCTAAAAAGATATGCAAATCTATCCTAATGCAACAAATATATGCTGATGCAAGATTCAAAACAACTCTAAAGACAAGAAATGAAAGTTGCTTGCTTATCAATTTTTATTTTGCCACTTAAAATGTCTAGATGGAATATGAGATGCTACCATTCATTTAGTTTAAACACTAAAAACAAGTTTCAAGACAAACATAAAGCGCTTTCATTCACTAAAAGGAAACCAAATGAAAACCAAGTTTAAGAAAGCAAAACAAAGTTTTTCAAAAAGTTTTCTTCAAAGCAACAACAAAAGAGTCTTTTCAAAAATGCTCTCAACAAGACTGAAACTTTGTGATTGAAGAATATGCAACAAACACTTTTGCAAGTTGACACCACACAATGGATGAAAACTAAACAAACATAAATGTGTTTAAATATGCTCTTAACAAGCAAAAGAATCAATGAAAGCCTTGGCAACAAAGACCAAAAAGATTAAAAAGACAAATTTCAAGAAAGTATCAATCAACAACTTTCATGAAACAAAGAAGTGGATGGTCACAAAAAGCGGTTTTGTCAAGCAAACAAAAAGTCACCAAAAGCAAAGTTTAACACAAAGATTGAGAACAATCTTTCTGCCCTGATGAATCAGAGTAGCCAAGATTCCAGTAAGAAATCTCGCGTGCTTTAGCAAAAAACGATGATGCTTGCAACAACAAAAACAAGACCAATACCCCTTACTATCAGAGAGAATTTGGAACAAGATGCTTGTTGTAAAAAAAACAACTGATACTGGAAAATGACTGTTTCAGACTGAACCAAACCACCAGACAGACCTTCAGAGACAAAAAGATTTACAAATCTTGAAAATTGCAAGATATACGCGACTGTACTTATGTACAGATTGCGTGTATACGCGACTGATCATAAGGAAACATGCGTATACGTGGGTTAACTTAATGAAACTTGCGTATATACGCCTCTGTAACTAAGAAACACATCGTATATAAAAGGTTTCAATAAAAATAAAAAACAAACTGAAGAAACTGGCAAAACTTAGAATTCAAGAATAGACCACACAGCAACAGCAAGCAAACAGGAAACTGAGCCCTGATTGGCTTGAAAACACCCAAAATAGGAACAACAAGAGTGTTTTCCCCAGTGGAGTCGCCAATTCTGTTGAGGGAAATGTTCCCCTAGGGCTTTTTGGGTTGAAACCCTAGCAGACTAAAAGTTGTCTATAAAGAGAAACACACATTCACATAGCTATTATGCCATTATAATAAAATTCTATGATAAGGGGGCGTACCTTAGGTCCTATGTTTGAGAAGGCCCTTTAGGGTCCAAACCATTCTTTAAGTCCCTTTTTCTCCTTTGTCCTGCAAAATAACCAATTCCAAAGAATACAACAGTATATGGACAAAAACTTATAAAGAAACAATCTTCATGTTATAAAGAAAGGTAGTTACTTATGAACTTTAAACAACCATTCACATATGAATTCCAACATGAATATCATAAACATAAAGAAGGATTATATCAGGAACCAAGACGTGTTTCTTTTATTATAGACAAATAAAATGCATAAAAGGAATATTTTCACCTGAGTCACTTTTCGCAGGCTCCAAGCAAAGCTTCCTTCTGGATCCATCCAACCTCAAGCCTTTAGCAAACTCCTTCCATGACTTACTCCATGATGTCATAAGTAGTGGATGAACATCAACACACAAGGAAACAAGGGTTTCCTGTACAA
>APFE030882016.1:0-14158 GCA_000404065.3 Pinus taeda | reverse complement strand
CGAGAAGTCAATTGTAGTAGATAGACCTTGTCTTTTGAAGTTGTACCATTTGTTCTGCTTTTGGGTTGGACCGTGACTCGAAAGATGCTTATCGGTAATACTCTTTTTGGTTGTGAGTATATAGTTAAGCATGTTAACTGCAACCCCAACACTTGGAGTCTCATCAGCTGTAGTAGCTTCTTATTTTTCTTCAGTAGGATCATTCCACTCTTCAGCCATTACCAAATAAACAAGTTGCATAGTGACCATCCTCATGGCTAATTCCATTGTGGGCACGTCTTATTTGAATGATGTTGTTGATGAAACTTTCAATATTGATCTATGCCCATCTTCTCAATGTTAAGCATGACATTGGAACCCTGGGCAGACTTTGCCAGTTGGTTGTTGATATTTCCAGAAGCTGCAGTCATTCTTAACAGGTTAACTCTAGGAGTCTTGCTACTCATGGTGGTCTCGCTTGACCTTTATTTGAGCTCTCCCATTTGATTAGACAGAGACTTGACAAGATGAGTCAATTTTTCTAGATTAGATGTTTTATTTGAGCTCTCCCATGTTGTTGGATTCTTTTGTTGGTTTGTCATTTGAGATGAATCAGTAGCACAAAATTCCTTCTCAACAGTGATAGCCAATTTATAATTTTATTTTAGTGTTTTTTTCATAGTTCAATTCATAAACTATGCAATTCTTGTTGGCAAGGCAGAGGTGTGGTAATATATGGTGATGGAATCATGAGGTTTCATGTCTTCTGAAAATTTGTTCAAAATGTGATTGAACCTCTGGTTGAAATCTTTCACTTTTTCCTTTTGCTCCATATTAATATTACCGAGCTCTTTTAATAACATGGCGAGGGTCTTATCATTAGCAAATTTTTCAAGGAAGATCCTCTTAAACCCCCTCCAATTCTGGATGGAGTTTAGAGGAAGGTTGTGGTACCATACAACTTCTCTACCATCCAAGGTACATGGGAAAATTATACATGCAACATCATTGTAACATACCTCAAGTTTTTGCAGATGCAAGTAAAAGGTGTCCATATGGTCTTCATCCTTCAATGTCTCATCAGGTTCATACTTCGTTAAGACCTTCTTTGAATGCCTTAGCAACTTGTGTAGAACACTCAGAAGTGTGAGGGGCCCTATGTCATCCAATCCATATTTTCATCTCCCACATCTTCTTCTTCATTGTCCTCCTCTTATTTGTCAGAATCTGATGGCTCTTCTTCCTCCTCTTCTTCTTCACCTGTCCTGCCAAAATTTGCATTCGAGAGAAGAATCTGGCATCTATCACCATCGTGAAAGAGTGGAAGCTCTTCTTGTTTTTCCACAGAGTTTGCTAACTCTTTAAGAGTGGCAAAAATTATGTCTTGAAGATTTGAAACTACTATCCCTGTGGAGGTGGTCTTTTTCTTCTTTGGAGAACATGGAAGATTGATTACTCTTGGGACAAATCCAACAGATTTTGCAAAATTGATAGGTTATCTAGCGAATGGCTCGAATCTAATCATATAAAATTTCATGTTTAGGCTTAGTCTAAGAAGAGTCACCAACTTCAGAAGCACGAGTAAGTGAGGTGAAATGAACATTGTTTCCTTTACCATAAGATGGAATGATGGGATCGGTATGTTTATCAACCATAAAATACTGGTTTCCCTCCTTCTAGTACCAGAAATGTTGACGGTACTGGACCCACCAACATTTAGGGGATCCCCTCGATATGAAGTCCCAATCATACCTCACATCATTTGTTGTAGGACTCCCATCTAGTATAAAGGCATGGTTTCCAAATCCTTAAATATTTTATTGGACTCTAGTTGGCAATATGAGAGAGGGATGCAATGGTATCTTTAAAAAGCAAGGGGGTGTGTGTAGTGAGTGTTCAGTTGCAAATGTGTCGAGGTTCTTCTACTACAGAGGGGGAGAAAAGTGAGCCTCTAAGTGAGAGGTAATATTACCACCCAAGAAGAGACATACATGAACTAGAAGGATATGTTTAACATCCAGCGGAATAGTCCACAATGGATGTGATGGTTGCTACAACCAATAAATGAAGGAAGATCTATCTAGTATCCTGTGGAATAGTGTTGAAATATGGAATTGTTGGGGGGGGGTGAATAATTAATTAAGAAACTCTTTTTCTTTTTCTTATTATGCTTACAGTCCCTTCTTATTTCTTTAACTTGTGAGAGAATTCATTCAAAAAACAGTGAACCAACAATATTTTAGTCACGCAAATTTAAACAACAATTACATGAGCATCACACATTTGACACATTTTTTTTTAATGTGGAAATCAAAAGGGAAAAAAACCTCCAAATTTTTGTTTGTTTGTGTATATTAAGCACCCACTTAATTACATATGTTTTTTTGTGAGCACACACTCACAGGAAGCACCAACCCCCTTTGGTTAGCAAGCACCAACTTTCCAAGAGGCATCAACCTCTTTAGTATGCAGGCATTAACCTTCCCTTGCCACTATTCTACTATTATATACAATTTTCAAACTGAAAACAAAGGCATATAATGATATAAGTAAAATACCAATAAATGGTTGTTTGCATACTCAACTTCTATAATCTTCCTTTTGTGCTCACTTGTAGCAGATCTCCGCTTGCAGCTAAAAACAACACTTCCTTTGCACTATGCCTTCACTTTCAAGGGATCTTCACTGAGTGCTCTTCAACACTACCCTTGCAATTATTCACAAAACCCTCTTGCTGCTCTTTCTTCTCTATTAGATAGAGTCCTTTCAGGTGCTTCAACTTCTCTGTCATGATGCACTTCACTCACAACACAACACACTTACTCATTTTCTCAACTCCCCATCTTCTTCGTTGATGGTGATGGTTTTTTTTCAAATAAGGCACTCTATGCAAGGAAGTCTTTCATATCTATCCTTTATCTACCCAACTGTACTTAGGCATGGATCCCCTTGCCTCTCTTGCATCTTCTAGTGGTTTCTTGTCATAGTATGCCGAAATAGAGATGGGCATTGTAGTTCTCCATAGTCTCACTGTGTAGAGCTCTCAACCTGAGAAATTAATTCTTAGGTGACCTGCACACTTCTCTAAGAGTCCCAATCTCATTTATCTCTCCACAGATCTTTCACAGATAATAGAGGTTACCACTTTGTTCTTGTTTAATATAGTCATTTGTGCACACAAAGCAGTCAATCACTTCTTTCTTTCTCTCAAATTTATCTTTTCTAGAAATGTTGTCCTTGATTTCTTGTTACAAAGTTTTATACAGTTACAACCCCTTTCAAACTACCAACTCCTATTTTCTTGCATTCAATCTCGTAGTTGCCGACCCATACACCTTTAACTCCCTATACTGCCTTATTAGAGAAATTCCACATCATTGCAATGCTCTGATACTCCCCAGTTTTGATATCTTTAGCTCCTCTTTCATTGAGATCCTTAATAATTTCTCCTCCATGGGACTGAGCGCTATGCCCTATCACTTTGCATTGATGTGGTAAGCCTTCATAATCCTCCTGGTGGCCATTCTTCCTTTGTTAACTACTCTGCATCATTAGTTCTTTGAACTCTCGTGACCATGTGCCAATATTAGTGTTAGAATCCCCCTTTATCGAAACTTTTCCAAACACAAACTATCTATAATTTTGACACCTCCAATCTCTGATATGCTGACATTTGATACAACGTCATCACTCCACATGGAAACTCCTTAGAGGTGACATGTGCCACCTTGTTCTGGCTCATTATACTAATCAATAAGGTTGAAGATGCCTACCACGTGTCTTGTCATACTGCCACATCATGTTGATCTCAGATGCCACTATAGCTTATCGGAGCCAATCATATGTTACCATGTGTCCTATTAGAGGAGAGAGAAGGGGGCCGCCAATGTTTCGTTTTGCAACAAAATCCTTCATTAATATTTATCGACACTCCTTGTCACTTTTTAATACTGTCGACACTTTATCGATATCACAACTTTTAATTTTTCCTCACTTTAAGAAGTTTCGATACTCTAATACTGGATATGTCGATGTTCTGATGTGTTGATCTCTGGGGTTTCGATGTCCTGGAACCTCTAATATAGCCTGCTCCAATGAACCTATCCTCCAATATTTCGATATCACATTGTGCTGATCCACCAATATGTTGACCTATGATATTCCGATGCACCAATATTTTGGACCTTCAACATTCCGATCTCTGATATGCTAATATTCCTTCCTTCCTAAGGCTTCAAATCCATGAAATTCAGCATATCATATCTTTTGATCTAGGAGTCCACTTTTGGACTTCGACATATTGTTGGAAAGCTTGTTTAGAGAACTTTCTAATGGAGAGGTTCTGATGTAGGTTTTGATTCCTTCTTTGCTTGGAAGACAACCACAAAATTCTATACTCATTAACTCTTTGAACTACTAACCTCACAACCACCATGGTGATCATTTTATGGCTTCTTCAGTAAGCATCCTAATGTGACGATTTTCTACAAGAAGCCTACAACTATCATGGGATTCATCCCAAACACATAATTATCATGCTGACCCTTGTTTGACATCAATGCAAACTCTATCATAGCCACCCATACACCATCAAATGTCCAACAAATGGTCCACAAGGATGGGACAAAAATAAAAACCATTACAACACATTCTGAATAAGACAAACACTAAAATAACCAAAATAGTTCAACTATGTTAGCACATGTTAAAAGAAACATGAAATACAAACATTCATAGTCCATGCATGAAGAACATGCTAGCCTTAAAGGCTTTTTTTATTAAGTAAAAGTTCTAAGACACATGTTTACAATGTACATCACTAGCCCCAATAGTGGGATATTTGATCCACTCCTTGCTCCTCAAAGAACTAGTTGATCTCTCTAATGCCTTGCAGGAGGAGCCAAGGTGAAAAGTGTTTTTCTCATACAATGAGGGAGTATATATAACCAAGGGTGACTCTTTGCATCCCATGTGTGTCCTTTGGACTTCGACTTTACAATACATTTGTTACAATATACATTTGCACAATAGTGATGTAGCATATGACCACTCATGACATGACATGAAATGACATTTCTCACATAGATTGATTGGTAGTGTGGAAATGTCAATTCACTATTGCTAATGAGTGCTAGATGTCTTCTTGGATATGATTTATTTTCAACCGCATGGCTTGGTGATGTAGACTCTTCAATGATCTTTAGTCTTGGATGGTAGTTTCAAACTTGTGTCCCTTTTGCTTCTCTTCATTGATACACTTGTGAGCTCAGCTATAAGAGAGTCTTTAGGCATGCTTACTCCTTCTTATCCTTCTTCATCATCTCGCCATGACATGATAGTGTACTTGTTCCTGCAATTCACTCATGATGAGATGACATCAATCCGTAAAGCCCTACTCTAAGATGATATATTCTTATCCATCAACTAAGCTCGAGACAAGTGGCATATTAGGGAGAGGGGCTCAGTGACTATGCATTGTGAATTTATAGTAGTCAAAGGGGGAGATTGAGCTCTAAGACTACACAATTCCTAGCTTAGAGAGGCTTGACAGGAGGAACTATGCAACTTCTGGAGGCAGCGGGGTCTACTTGAGGCAAATGACATTGGGAGGACCATCTGCGTAGTTTTGGATGTCAAGGGAGGCTGGGCATCTAAGAATTGTGCAATTATGGTGGACAAGGTAAAAGATTAAGGGTTGAAGATGTGAAGTGTGCAATTCAAGGAAAACTGCAAGACACAACTGCACAATTCTAGGGGTCAAGATTAGGAGCTAGGCATAGGAATTGTAAATAGCAGTAGCCCTGGGGGACATGGAATGTACATTGTGTAGTTCTGAGAAACAAGGTCACATCTTAAAGGGTTGGGACTGCATAGTGCGCAATTCAGTTGGGTCTCGGTGAAGTTAAGTTGCTCGGTCATGAGGATTCTCCTAAAATGGTTGAGTGTGGGATGGGTGATGACTTGTAATGAACCTTGAATGTGATAACATACTTATCTTACTTTTAAAACATGACAACATAGATCACTAGAACACATTAACAAAGAATTTGCCTCTGTGTAACAACCTCATGAAAAGATACAACAAGTGTGACACTTAAGATAGGCTTTAGGACGACTGTCGTGACACTTGTGTGAGAGTACTCAAGACTTTGTGTATGGATACGACAGATTCTTACATGGTTAGGACAACTCATATACACAAAGGCCAACCTTTGAAACCACCAGAAAAGGCTCGCAAACATTGCATGACAACAAAACATGTTGAAAGATTACAGTTAACCCACATGCCAAAGGGACCAAAGCACTACAAAATTCATGAAATAAGTTGTAACGTTTGAAAAAACAATGAAAATACCAAGTAAGGTTATGAAATTGGGTGCAAGCCAACATTTTGGAGGGTGTTGAAATAGCTACAACATGATCCTAAACAAAGGGTTGTAATATTTCCAAGAAAATAAAATCTACACTACTGTAAAGTTTATATCTTCTTTAATATTATTCTAGACCACAAATATTTCAATTTTTAATGAGTTCAAGTGATATGGTACTATTTCTCTAATTTACTTGTTCATTTTACATTGAAATTGAAACTATTTATTCTACTTTATTACTTTGATATTATATGATTGAAATTAGTTACTATTTATTGATAACTTTAATTATTATTTATGCATTCAAGGAAGGAATATGTATTTGAATGTTGTGAGTGAGTGTGATTTAGTTAACTATTTAAGTGAATTCTAGTTTCATTTACAGTTAATTTCTTTTAGCTAATAAATGTGCAGGTCTGTGTTACCAACTTATTCTAGATCATTTTGTTTCACATACAAAAATTATAATACTTAGTATATAATTAGCATAGGTAGATAAAAGTAGTGATATATTAATTATTTATATTCATTTCATTCTGATAGAATTATGAGATTCTTTACATTGTTTCATTAAAGCTCCTTTTAATTCATAATCCTTGCAATAAGTCTCCATTTGTTGGAGAAGAATTCTTAAGTAGAAATCATGCTCACATACCAATTGAAATTGCTATACCAAATAGAAAATATTCTAATTGGTATCCTCACTGAGTGATTTCTCAAATGTTGATATGGTCAACTTTAGCTATCAACAAAACCGCAATAAATGTCCTTGACTACCACCTAAACCAAGGACTGACATGTGCTGACAAGTAGTGAAGTTAGAATGGGAAAACTGACAAAGGGACCAACCATACTATTCTCCTTCCTTGTGGAATGTGACCGATACAAGACAAAAGTCTCAAAGGAACCTTACCACCGCTCACCACCCACCAAGTTAACCCATTACAGTTGTGTGGAGGAAATGTTGGAACCATGTGGTTTCCATATGGTGAAGTTGCGAACGTGGCCTCTTTTAGTGGGCTGAAATTTAATCAAGTGTAACTTTTGATATAGGAATTAGATTAAGGTAAAACTAGTATCGTCAAAAATCTCTTGATGAGTTGAATGCAATGGAAATATCAGAAGTTAATTATGCCAACTTCCAAAAATTGGGGATTTCACTAACTCCATCTTCACTATGGATCTTGAGGATTGGGTTAACAACAAGTAACATCTTACCCAACCTAGGAACCTTTAAGGGGGTGGAAGATGGGTGGTTACAAGATTGTTTGAAATTTTTCACCCACGTCAATTTTTCATTTCCAAAATAATTTATTTAAATTTTAAAAAATCGTAGTAGAAATTAAAAAAAAAACTTGTGTTAAACAACTCTCACCTTGTCCCATTTTTATGATTAAATTTGGTCCTAGATCTACCTTTCTAATTAATTTTAATCCTATATCTAGTTGGAACTATGGCAAAAGCTAGAATTGAATTTATATTATAGAGGCTAAGCTTAATATAACCAAGATTAATAATTTTTATTTATTTTTTTGTAAACTAAATCAATTTATATTAAACAAAGAATAGTGTTTACAACTGCAAGTCAGAATGTTGCATTGAGAGGTTCATTGTAGCAATCGCCATAGAAAAATCAGAGATTAAATAAAGATATAACTGAGAATCCAAAAGGGTCAGAAAGAAAAAATCCATGCACCATGTGCCCAAGCCAAATCCATTACAAACACCCTATGCCAGATACAAATTCCATTACCATGTTGTCCCAACAGATTTTCATTGAGAAAATGGCATCATAACTACATCAAAAGAAAGAGGTCCAAGTACAACCATTGCATCACACTTATAATTCATGAACATGATATTACAACAAATATTTAACGTACGACACTAACATGCTTTCTCAATAGAGAAATCCAAAAAAGGAGACTAAGATTTGAAGTAGAAAAATCCACCAACATCACACCAATGCAGTGGTAACTAGAATATCGTATTTATAAACTCCACCAACCGTAACAACAACCAAACATTTAAGACCAATCAACATGAATATCAAAAAACAAGAGTTTCCTCAAAACGAACCCAATACTCTACAACTCTATCCATTCTCTGATGAAGAAATAGTTCCTTGCCCTTGTGCAGCGGACCCTGGGGGTCTAAAAGGTCTCCAGTAATTGAGTCACTCACAATATATCCCTTGAAAAAAGATAGATGAGAATCCAAGTTTTCCAAGCAATATCGTTGATTGCAAAGCATTTTTTTGACATCCTCCAGGAAGGAGAAGATATGATAGTTCTCTGCCTACTTATCTTTGTGGACTAGACCTAATAGGGTGAGCATTTGTTGATGGAAAGTTGTTGAGGACATAAATTGTTTCTTCCTACAATTACACCTACATAGGTCAAGACCATGAATCCTATTTGAAACCATATCTATCAGCTCTTAATCTAAATGAATTTTGTGTTCCTCCCCATCTAGAGAGTCCAACTCATTTATTTTCTTTATGAATTATGGTGTAATAACATTGAAATAAGAAGTTACAAAAACATAGACAAAGGTTTTGACCCTTCTCTATTCCATAGAAACATTACTACCTACTCCTCATCTACAATGCATCTATTGTCTAGGATGCATCATTGAAGTGCTTAAAGGACACTAAAAACAACTATCACATGCAAAAGAATAAGCGAGGGGTTGAGACACACAAATTTTACACCCTAGCCTTAAAAGCACCAAATCATCCCCCAAAGTCCTTGTAATTATATATGAGCTAACTAAAACTACAGGAGGAAGAGATGGATATTATCCTCCTTCAATAGATACCTCGGAACCCAACACCATTAAACATGCAACTCTACCAACATATAACTCAATATCCTAGAAACATAGTTCATGGTAAACTAACTCGCAATTAAACAAGTGACCCAATTTTTTACATAGGATGCCTCAATAGAAGATTGACCCAACCTCTGCACCTCTATAATTGTCTAACCTAGAACATACCAAACTAAGTAAACTAGAATAAAACCAACCTTGAAACGTGAGCAAATATTAACATAATTGAGTCCCCAGTAAGCCAATGTCACATTATTCACTAAACAGAGTAACAACCAGGAAAGGGAGGTTGACATCGGACCCTCACCTCCATCCCAACATACTCCTACAGAAAATAAAATTGTCAACTAACCACTCAAATAAAGAAACCAACCTATCCATACCAGTTTTCATTTACATACATCCTTAAATAGACTCGTGTTGCACCCAATCAAGCCATTAATATATAGTGGCTTCAAGAGTGTAGGTTTTAACCTTGTACAGAAATTACTTGCATACGAATTTTAAAAAACATAAAATAAACAATGGCGAGAGCATAACACACAAAACAAATATACACAAAGAGTTTCCTATGGATCCCAAAATTGGGACTACTAGATTGAATTTTTATTATATTCCTTTCAACAATAAATATATATACATGCCGAAGCATCCATAAACCCCAATCCATTAACCCTAGATTAAAAACATAATCGTAGTTCTCTTGACCGGATCTACAAAATACCATGAACCAAAAACCATTGCGCCCAAAACCATGTGTGAAAAGCATGCACAAAACTGTAGGTAGGTTTCCCCAGCTAATATAGGGTCCAAAAAAAATTTCCCAGAGCACTGCCTCGGATCCTGTATAGGGGGGCTACCACCCCCCCCTAACCCTTCGGTGTAACTATTGGGGCTAGTCGTGGAAAGAATCTAACACAACCCAACAAGGAGGAGGCGGGAACAACCCCATTTCCCTCACTTCAAACATTTATTCAACTACCGCCCTACGAGAGACAAGATTACTAACCTTTCAAAAAGGATATAAATGAAAAAAACTTTAACTTATTAAAAAACAAAACAAAGCTCATAGGAAAAAAATATAAATGAAAAAAAATTAACTTATTAAAAAACAAAAAAAAAGCTCATAGAAAAAATAAATAAATGAAAACAACTCTAACTTATTAAAAATCAAAGCTCAAAGAAAATAAAATCATTTAAATGCTAGGGAGCCTACACCTTTATAAATTATTCAGAAATTTTACATATAAATGAAATTATATATTTAGAGGAAATTCACAAACAAGGGAAATTTTATGAAACAAGAAAATTCCAAAATTTTGAAACAAGTACTAAAGGTTGAGATGGGATAAAGAAAGTAAAGTGAAACATCGAATTTGAAATGAAATAAAGAAAGTAAAGTGAAACATTGAATTTAAAAGGTGATGACTTTTGAAACAAATACTAAATCCCGAAATGAAATAAAGAAAGTGTTAGGTCCCTATAATGATAGTGATTACCCCATTACTATTGTAGTTGTATCCCTTATTAATATTGTTGTGCCCCTATTGCCCCCATATTGTTATTACTGTGCCCCATAGAATCCCTCTATTGTTATTTTTGTGTGGCTTTATATTATTATTGTTAGGCCGGCTGGGTTATATTGTGACTCCTTAGGCTCCTATGTATAGAAAGGAGGTTTTGTCATTTGAATCATCCAAGAATTGTTCATTTGTGTAATGTAAAGGAGGTTACCCCCTCAAAGAGTCTGAATTCTAAGGCGTTCAACTATCTTTTCTATATTTTTGTCAGTTGATTTCATAACAGAAAGTAAAATGAAATATTGAATTGAATTTAAAAGGTAATGAATTAATTTGGTGAGGCTTATATTTGAGTTTGTACAAACTTGGGACTTACTTTTCAACTTTGGAATTACTTTTCACTTTAGTGAGTACGAAAATACTCTTCAGGTAAATGTGTTTTGTTTTTTATGGTTGAAACTTGCTTATATAATATGTTGGAAGTTTAGTGGTTTCCTTTTTAATGATTTAAGTGCTAGAAGCTAATTTTTATTTTTTTTGGATAATTTAAAATAAAAATATATTAATTTTATTTAAGTTATAAAATTAAATAATTTTTATATTTATGTATATAGTTTTTATAAAATATAGTTATAAAGGTATTTTTTTATCTGAAAAATATTAAATTATAATTAAATAAACATAATATTTTGGTTTTAAAGGAATTATTATATATAAAGTTAAAGTCATTATAAACATTTTATTCTAATTCAATAATTTATTAATCCAAATAAAAAGCATAACAACATCTCTCCACAATATTTTATTTCAGATTGGAGTTTCACACTTGTTTAAAGAAGTCTTCAAGTGTACATTTACTTTTTATTATTAACTTTCATAAATGAATTTGATTTCATATAAAACAAGAGAAAACTTTATATAAATAAAATGGAAAACATTTATTTTTAATTAGTTATTAATATAAACATATTTTACCCAAAAAGAAATTAATAATAATATTGGAATTTTTAATTGATTTTTTTAAGTCTTATTTTTCCCGTATAGTTTTATCACTCGTATCAAAGGTTATATATATGATAGGTTGATCACTTTATTAAGGAATAATGTTTTACATACATAGTCATATTTCCTTTTATGTTTATGTATGACAGATTGATCACTGGATTGGGGAACAATGTTTGATATAGTTATATTTCCTATTTTATGTGGCATCATTGATTATCTATATTAGATGGTTTTGGTTAAGTAAAATGTTATACATATGTTTTTTTCTATTTTTATCTGATTTATTAAGTAGGTGTATGACATGGATGGTGATCCAACATTGAGACACATATACCCATGGATTCTCATGGTTATGCAGAATAGATGGTTAATTATGATTTATCGATGATAAATGATTTGTGTGATTATATATGTCTAATATTGTACTAAGCAGGATGTGGTAGGGTATTTGGGCATTTTCCAACAAGGATGTTAAATTATGAATGACTGTGGAAGTCATTTCTTCAAAACCAAAATGACTGTGGAAGCCATGAACCATTTTGGATAAAATGTGATTAAGTTAATTTCATTATGAAATTCATTTGATTCCTTTGATCTATGAGATTGTAATGTGTGCAAGTCTTTGAACAAGGCCTTACCAGCGAACCATTAGATGGGCAAAAGCTCACAATCAGTACCATAAGGAGAAACACAAAGTTTCAAAGCATAGTAGATGAGAGGGCATGGAAATTAGGGTGTGGAGTCCTAAATCCAAGAATGATAAAGACATGGATTCTTGTATATGTAGGGCGCGTAGTCCTTAATATTTAAAAAGGTGAAGTTGTGGAAGCTTAGATCTTTGGAGTAGATCAGGGCGTGGAGTCCTCAATCTACTAAGGCATGGAGATGCATGAAATAGGGGTGTGAAATCCCTATTCTCCAGAATAAAAATACCACTCATGGATGAATTTCCTTACTTAGAATTTCATTCTCACAATTCTGGAATGACTTTCTAAAAATAGAAAGTCATGTCCAACATCTCAAGCACGACTTTCCAAAAATAGTAAATCACTTTAGATAAATTGGTAATCAAGTAGATTTGAAGAAAAACGAATTAACTTATCATTAACCAATCCTAATAGTTCAATCTTGATTGAATCATCAATATTATTATTATTATTATTATTATCTTTTACGAGACTATGATATTATTATTAAAAGGGAATTACAACTCAATTTTATCTCCTCAATTAATTCACACATCTCCTTCATGACTCTCATGGCTCTACATAACTCTCTCTCTTTCTCTTTCTCTTTTAAATAATTCATTATACTCTATTTTATGGACTCATCAAAGAATGGCATATTCCTTTTCACTCATTAAAAATATGTCATAAAATATTTCTCTTACGCTCTCTTTAATGCATATGTTACACTCTCCTTAACTAAGGCATGCATACCTCTCCTTAATGCCATAAGTTACACTCCTCTAAATGGAATCCAATGCATGCACATTACTCCTCCTTTATGACAAGCATTGGTTGCTCCTCCTATATATGAGTCTCATGTATTCTCACTTGGGGATTAGGAGGCCAAGAGTGGAAGAGACTTGAGGATACTAGTGAGAGGGAGGGATATGGAGAGTAGCCAATTGCTTCCATAATAAATATGAAATTATTGTTAAAATCCGAAGATCTTTATCTATTGAGGTTTTCCTTAAGTGGTATTGGGAGGAAGTGAAAATTTGCTTCCTTAGTTTGCCTTGCAAATCTCTCTACCCTTGTCTTTTGGTACTGCTTGTGAGCTTTTGCAGCTTAAGGGTTCCAGTGGGAGAAGTTCTTCCTAGATATGGTTGGGAGGAAAACCGGGTGGTTCACAATGAGTTGGTAAGGATGTTGGAGCTGGAGCATACTCCCATTTTTTGAGATATATAAATTCATTGCCAGTTGTAGATAAGTTTTCAGAGTATATGTTTGACAAAAGGGATAAATGAGATAGTATGAATTTGTTTTTGGTTATGGTTTTAAATAATCACATTTCTGGGCGTTTATGTTTCGATTTATTTTAACTTCAGGGGTTATTTGTACATTACGACCATGTCGCCCCAACTTTTATTTCAAAAAATAGAGTTTCAAAATCTGGTTCTGTAATCTTCTATATTTTATAGATTTATTGTTGCCGCCTAGTGGTTTGTCTTGCTGATTTTTTTGTACGTGTGATTTACCTGGTAATCTCTTTTTATGAAATCACTCTGTTATATAAACTTGGAATTATTATTTTAAAGTATCAATGGTTAATACATTGATAGTTTAATAAACATGTGACTATTTGTTTGATAGTTTAATAGTTAGCAGTTGTTCAAAATTCCCAATGGTTGTAGCTACATCACTGCGAGCTATTTGTAAAAATGCTTAAATATTTATAGTCATTTTGTGCCTAAATTTTTGTATATTCAGCAATAAAGATGGATGA
>APFE030882014.1:0-16600 GCA_000404065.3 Pinus taeda | reverse complement strand
CTGGTGTTGTATGTGGATGACTTGGTCATTACAGGTGCAAAGAGACTCATAGAGCACTGCAAGAGAGATCTTGCGGCGAAGTTTGAGATGGAGGACATTGGCTTGATGCATTACTTTTTGGGTTTGGAGGTGTGGCTGGAGGAGGGGCATTTCTTCCTGGGGCAGGGGAAGTATATTGTGGACATCCTTGGTAGATTCCACATGGAGGATTGTAGACCCATGTCGACACCAATGATTACCAACTGGAAGAAACTTCATGCTTCAGATTCCAAGTTGGTGGATCCGACATTGTACAGGAAACCGATTGGTTCCTTGATGTATTTAGTCAACACTAGACCAGATATTTGTTTTGCAGTCAACACGATGAGTCAATTTATGTGTGAGCCTAGGAAGGTTCACTGGGCGGTTGCAAAACACATTTTGTTGTACTTGCAGGGGACAGTGGATTATGGTCTGGAATACAAGCAGGCGGATGGAGTGAGATTGGCAAGTTATACTGATTCTGATTGGGCAGGTTGTGCTTCTGATAGGAAGAGCACTTCAGGGTGTTGTTTTGGGTTGGGTTCAGTAGTAGTGTCATGGTTCAACCAGAAGCAGCAGTCAGTAGCACTGAGTTCAACGGAAGCAGAGTATATGGCAGCCAGTCTAGCTAGTTGTGAGGCCATCTGGCTTCGCAAGATGTTGTTTGGCTTATTTGGCCAACCGTTGAGACCTTCAGTGATTTATTGTGATAATCAGAGTTGCATTAAACTCACGGAGAATCTAGTATTTCATGACAGGTCAAAGCATATCAAGATCAAATATCATTTCATCAGAGACTATGTTCAGAAGAGAGTTGTGAAGCTTGAGCACATTTCCACTGATGAGTAGGTTGCAGATAGTCTTACCAAAGCCTTACCACGGGGCAAGCATGTTTACTTCAGAGACAAGATGGGTGTGGTGAGGAACACCTTCCTCGATAAGAGGGAGTGTTGAAATTTGGTACTGGAGGACAGGTGGTTCCCTTAGCCTTTGATCTTTGGCCTAGGGAAAAGTGTGCAAAAGATTTTAATTTTTCTCCTAAAGTGACTTTATAATTTTTATAAAGTTAAAATCTAATTTAAAAGTGACTTTAAGTGATAAAGTTACTAAGTCTAATTTTAAAGTCACTTTTATAAAGTCAATGAAAAATTAGAAAGGAAAAGTGATTTTGGAAATAAATGACTAAGTGGGTCTTTATTAAAGTGGGTGAATTAAAAAATAGAAAGTAAGATTTAAATGTGCATTTAATCTCATCCATTGATCTAAATCTATCTCGGCCATCGGATTTAGGGATCACCCAAAACTCATTTAGGGTTGGGTTAAAGGAGGAAAATGAGGGAAAATATCATTCATTCTTTCATGAGCAGATTGGGAGAAGGAGAGTAAGAGAGCAAGGGAGATTTCTGGACAAGAAGGAGAAAGAGGCAGCAGTTTGGCACACATACCAGGCAGCTCTTCAGCAAATCAGAACAACAGAAAGAACAAGCATACAGCTGAAAGAACCAGCAATAAAAGGCAGATTTTTGCTGAGAAAACAGTAAAAGGCAGATTTGTTTTTGCACAGAAATCGAGGCAGCTGATTTTCTGCACAAAAATCAAGGTCCGTACAGCCTGTCCGTACCGTCCGTATGGCCGTCTGTACAGTTGCCGTGCAGCATTGTGTTGCTGTTTGGAAATTTCCAGTGGGCTGTGAGGCTCAGAAATCGAGATAAGTTGGAAATTTGTTTTCTGATTTTTGTTGATTTTCACTGAAATTTCTCACTGTAAAAAGGCATTTTCCAGAAATAAAGAAGAGCTCTCAAATTGGTTTTCCCCAAGAGTTGTAGGGGGTTTTTCCAGGGTTACGTTGACAAAAAATATCAGTGTTTTAATGTGTTTTTATGGCTGTTTATTATTGCTTATTTTTATTTCTGCAATTTCCAGCATTCTGTAAATTTTCCAGAATTTGTATTTTCAGTAAATTTATTTTTTTCCAGCTTGTTGAATGTATGTTTATGGGAAAGGGCATTTAACTACATAGGAGAAATAAGGAGAAACTGAAAACCGGGGTGGGAAAACAAAATTTTTACACCACCACCTTTTAAAGGATGTGCCTTGAACATATTATCTCCTTTAGAAGTAGAAACCACCTAATAGGATACTTGGTTAACCCCATTTAGAGTTTAGGAGACATTGGCACATCCTGAAACTCATTATGAAAGGGCAAGCCATTATGAAGTCTCCACCTGTGGTCATGATTTGTAAGATCATTTACTCAATTTCTCTAATGACTTGTTGTACTGGAAGGCTAGGGAATGCATTGGATCTTATGTAGGATTGTAGATGGCCTCCATTTTGGGTTTGGTCTCCCTATATAGGGTCCTAATCCTCCAGAGGGCTACATTGGCACACGTAGGGTGTGCGTTGAGAACCATGGGCCTCCAGAGTAGTAGACAACACTCCATGTATCCCCAAAGCCATTCAGAGGTTGCTCGTGGTTCACCTATTGGACAAGGAAGATGCACCTGATCCATCATGGCCAGATGGCCCCAAAGTTGCACCATACACTTGGAAGATGATCCAGGACTTTCACGATGATGTGGTATATCCTACACCATCATCCTAGCCCTTGCGAACGATCTAGGATCATCTTCGATTTGTTTAGAGACCCGTGAGGACATTTGTATGCCCCCACATGTTATTTGGAGCACCACAGGTTACTACAAGGGGCCAACCCCTTGTCTGTTGCTTTTGAGGGTCTTATCCTTCATTGTGGCACCCATGGACCTCATTAGGCCTCTTAGAGGGCCCTATGACATGCATAGATTATCATTTGACCTCTTGAGAGTCTTACTCTTTCATTTATGAGCTAGTTTGGTGGGCTTGTCACCAAAAGTTGAATTATTGAAACATTATTTTATTTTTTTGGGGTTTATGTAGGCCAAGGAGGCTAGTTCGAACTCCTAAATTGTGTATAAATACAAGTGAGATGAGTTCATTTGCTCATCATCCCTTTGGATTGGATCTTTTCTCTCTCTTGAGATTTTCACACTTTTTCTAGAAGATGGATTGGAGCTTTATGGATGAATTTTGATGTGTGGATATTGGTCTATCTTCTCTTGGAGCTTCTCTCTTGTCAATTGTGAATGGTTGGATATATTCTATTACATGTAAGTACATTCTTTTAATGTTATTCTTGTTTTACTTTGTCATATACATTGGATTGGGATTTTTGTTGCTCTGGGGCTGATTGTTGCATGCATTTACCGCTCAAAATTTGTGGAATTTTTTCTCTATTATAGAATCTCTCAATGTATGGGCCATGTAATATGAACGAAATCTCCTAAGGGTAATTATATCAAAGAATTTAACTTTGATAAGTCATTCCCTTTGTGCATAGAAGTATAAAAGATGTAATGATTGCTTCTCCTGGACCTAGAAGGCTAGCGAAGTGGTGTTGAGGCCTCCTTGACTAGGAACCAAGAAATCCTAGTCATATTCATCATAGAATCCATTCTCCCAAAGACTAAAGCAGACTAAGGCACTGATCTACCAAAAGGTGGTCACCAAAAATCACATTCTTTCACCTTCTTCCAAGTCTAGCCAAGTTTGGGCACCTAGGGCATCAATTTCCCGACAAGATTGCCCTCCAAAAATTTCGGTCTCCGAGGGTCTCCAACGCTGGTGTTTCCTCAAGGTCTCCTCCAATTTTGAATCCATTCTGATGGTGGAGTTGGGAGGAAAGCCAAGCCCTAGCTCCAGGATCAAACTTTGCCTTAGCATCCCTAAGGCTAGTACCTCATAAGATAAAATCAACACCTTCAAGTGAAAATCCTTTCTTTGATCATTTCTCCACCTTGTCTAGGGTAAGAACATCATTGCTTGTTATACTTGTTCCCCCTATCCTAGACTGGGTCCACTTGGTCCCATGTGGTCCCTTTCCTTTTGAAGGACAATTCTTTAAAGACCATCTGGGAAACCAATTACAAAAGGGATTTTAGGGATTGGGAAGTTCCTTCACAAGCCATATCCCATAAACCTAACCTTGAATCCTCCTTTCCCTTCCCTAGAAGACATTGTACTTTGCTTAGAAAGCAAGCAAGCCTTATCCTTCTAACTCTTCAAGAAAGGGATTGTTTGGGTCACTCCTCATTATTTCATTGACTTATCCTTCATCAGTGACTCCATAGTATACCGAGTCTCCTCCCATCAGTGAGACTCCGTAAATAAAAGGGATCCTTAGCTGAGGTGACAACGGGCGAAGTCTCCATTTGTTTCCCTTGGCCTAGCATTTCCCTTAGGGATCCCCCTTAGTTCCCCTGCTAGATTGAGCAGTAACAGGCCCCTCAACCCAACCAAAACTAGGAAGCAAAAAAGGTGGGACAAACCATTGGACATGCAACATTTGGGACCATTCTTGGGTTTCGAGTTATAGTCAGGTCAAGATGCATCTTTTGGGTGTAAGTGGCAAAGGGGTTAATATATGTACAAAATTAACTATGCTGCAAAAATCAGAGCTCTTAAGGATGCAAATGATAGCAGATGCAAAGGGAATCTTCTCAAGCAAAAGTGTCGTGACCCAAGCTCATCAAAATATTAATGAAGCAACAAGCTCCAAAAGAAAATTAAAAGAAATGAAAAATATGCCTCCACCATCTCCTGTTGGGACTAAGGGTTCTCGTTTTGGTGCAATGGGACCAACTCTTGCAAGGATGTATAGTAAGTTGAATCGTAATGATACAGATGATTCCATTAGCAAATTTCTTTTTTCCAATGGCATTACTTTCCATGTTAGTCGTTCTCCTTACTATAAGGAGATGGTCAAGGCACTTGCAGCAGCAAGACATGGGTGAGGGAAGGGTGTTTTATTTTTATGGATGGGTGGATAGACATTGCCAAACATCCACTTATCAACATCATATGGTGTGATGTGTAAAGGTGCACATCACACCATATGCACTCGGCCTAAAATGGTATGTGGCAAGGACTGATAGAATTCTTTCCATTGAAGTTCCAGAGGTCAAAAAGGGATTTCGAAATACCATTTCAAAGATGTATAAATAAGGGAGAACAATTAGGAGACAATGGGTGCAATTTGCAAGTCTCAATGGTCCCTTCAACAAGCCTGATGCAAGGGAAGATAACAATGACTTAGGCCAGGATGACCCCATTGGTTGGTGGACCATGCATGGGGATGATGCTCCAGAGATCCAACAACTTGCTATTTGTTTATTGTCTCAGATTGCTAGTTCCTCTGCAACAGAGAGGAATTGGTCTACATATAGCTTCATCCACTCTATCAAGAGGAATAGACTTTCCTCTAGCAGAGAAGAGAAGCTAGTTGCAGTGCAAAATTCTCCATGTCTTGCACATAGGAAGACACTAGAGTATTGGAGGGGACCAACAACACGATGGGATGTGGGTCCAAAGGATAGAGCATAAAGAGATGATGAGGATGGACTAGATGAGCTGCAACAATGTTTGGTTGGATTTCCATTGGTTGCTCAACATAGTGACTCTGACTCAGATAGCGACATTCCCATTGACGGTCCCAATAACTTCATGCAGTAGATGGATGTAGAGGACCAATCATTGAGGTTGAGTCCTTGATGTTGATTTTATTTTCAGTGCTTATTTATCCAACTTTTTCGTTTTAAATTTTGAGTCGTGACACTAGATATTGATGTCCTCAGACTAATTCTTGACTCCTCACTCTTAACTATTTTTGAGCTTGAGACTTTGAGTAATATAAATTTTGAATTTAGTAATTTACTATTTTAGTGTTCAAACTTCAATATATAGTATATAGTAATATACTAGTTTGTTTTTCTTTCAATTTAGATTCTAGAATGATGAATGATGAATTTAAATTTTAAATCAATGTAGATTGTAAAATGATGAATGATATAGATCAATGTATTTGAATATTTCATATTTCATTATTGAATTTTATTATTGAATCTTGTGGTATGGATGAATGATGAGTATGTCACATGAATGATGTATGTCATCAAAATGAATGATGAGGATGGATCAATGTATGTCATTATTTAATTCATTTAATCCTGGGTAGGTCTCGTTAATGAGGCCTTAGCCTCCTTCCCTAGGACTTCTTTCTACAACCTTGTTTAAGACTTGCTTCAAAACAATTGAGGAGAAGGCCTTCATCTAGAATAGGCATATAATTAAAATCAATCAAGATCTTGCATATCACCTAGTTTAATCTTGCATTCATTCTAACATCATCTCATTTGGCACATTGTTAATTTGTGAGCTTCTATCTTTACTTGCAAATTTATACCTTTCTTGTACTTACCATTATAAGTCACTTGCTCATTTGTTTATGGTATTGTTCTATCTTTTTTGAGAATTTCTTTAAAAGTACAAATTTCTTTCATGCAAGTTACATTTTACTACTCATATTTCAATATTGTGGCATTCTCTTTACTAACCTTCTGTTTTGCAGCATTGTTGTTATTATAACTTGAGATATATATCTACTTGAAAGTATCTTAATTCACATTAAGCATTGTTCTATGGCACTAGTCTATCAACTTTATATGTCATATTTGCATCATTAATCTTAATTGAATCCATTTCATGCACATTGCTCATAAATAATTACACTTGATCTAATTAACAATCAAGTTACATTAATCATAATTTCATTGACCTTAGATCTCCTAGACTGGTTGAATCAACAAGTTTTCCTTCAACATTCACCATTTAGGAACTACCCACTTAGCTTGCCTATGAGAGAACTTAAATAGAGTGAGTAGGGAATAGATGACAGCCCCTACTCTAAGGGTTGTGCCTCTAAAATTACACCCGGTGGGATGTAATATTCCAAATTGAATTACATCTAATAACAAAAACATGAACTAGGGCCTAGGCTATAGCAAATAAAATTACAATTAAGCATGCACCATCAAAAACACCAACAAACTGGGTGAATAAGTTGAGCCATTTAATTAAATCTGGAATAAATGGGAGTATAGTAACAAGGAGCAAGTGCACCTGGGCTTGCATAGCCAAGTGCAATCAAACCTAAGTGAGATAGATGTCTCCCATGAGTAGAAACTTCGACCCCCAAATGGCCTTTGCGTTGAACCAGGAAATTGTGCCACTGTTGCCACCTGAAAATGGTTTGAATCCCCTTTTGGACTGCCCGGATTGGCCTGAAATTGTTGTTGTAGCTTCCTCTTAATTTTCCCCACAGAAACCATAAAGGATTTGGTCCCAATCCTCCGAACCAGAAAACCCACAAAATTGAGCAAATTACTAACAGTTGTTGGCTGGAAAGAGACACTTGTTTGAGCCCTCTAGAGTGCTCAGAAATTCAACCAAATTAATCTTGGACTCTCCTCAACAAACCCATAAAAACCCAGAAAGGGTTGGACCTAATTCCAACCTTCCAAAATTGACCCCAAACACTGTGAGCACCCTCTATAGCTGGGTAATTCGTATTGCCTGAAAAATCACTGCCAAGCCTTCCAAAATTAATTGAGAATACCTCCTAGAATTTTTCTTATTCCCCCTTGTAAATGTACGGCCCCAACTCTAGTTCAAGCCTCCACATTCAATGTGCTCCTCTAATGAATGCACAGGCCCAGGAAGAAAAACTTTGACCTGTATGTAATCCACTCAACTAACACTTCAAACCACTACAAAATCATTGCTAAGTGCCACGAAAATATGTCTCTAAATTCTCGGAACCCATGCTATCACGAAGCTCACTCCCCACAAGAGTGTGTGGTCCCTTACTGCACCCAACTTGCTCCTCAATAGCTGGAATCTCCCTTTGAAATCCCTCCAGAACAGCTCCAAGAATGCAGCAAATCTCCCCTAGGGTGGCAATCAATGTCCACCAAAGTCAGAGTTGAGGTTCCCCCTCAAAAATCTCGTGTGCTAAACAACACTCTGTTGACGCAGCTATTAGCTTGAGCAAACAGTGGTTCAAATATCATATGAGCAAAAAGATCCCAATTGCTGCCCTCACCCTTCTATTTACAATTGCTTCCTTATCTTTCCTTGTGGGTCCCTCCAAAAATTTAGACCTCCCTCCACAAGGTCGACTTTTCCTCCAAGGGGTGCGTATTCCTTCAGGGGTAGCCCCATATTCCACCAAATCCACAATTCTTTTCCTTTTTCCTCTAAAGTGGGGCCTTCTCCTTACCCAAGAATCAAACCTTCCTTTGATTTCTCCATTCTCCTATGTTGTGAGACAAAATATTCCCCAATTGCCAAAATTACAAAAACATAAATTCTTCTTAACAAAATTAATTAATTTGGGGACATTATAGTCCTCCCCACCAAAAATTGTTTGTCCTCAAGCAATGCCCGAAATAAGCACCCTCTTGATCAGTTAACCCACATAATCACTGCACCCAATATCGGTGTCCCAAATGTACCACCCAACTATTGATTTGGGATAGCATCGAATGTGCTCTAGCCATGAAAATTGGTGGAGAGGTTAAAGCACATGAGATCTCCAAGACCCATAAATGGTTTGGACATATTGTACCCAGTTTGGGAGATATTAAAATAATTAATATTTTTTAATGGAGTTCCTAAGTCTAAACTTAGGAAAAATAAAATATTAATGGGTATTAATATAAATCTGGGTTAGAAGGTTCCAAAAGTCATGGATCAAGCCAAATCTAATCTTAGTCATTGATTAGAGATTTAATCTCCGTCGTTGAAGGACCAATGAGAAATGTATAAGAAGAGGCTTGAGGGTCAGTTGGAGAACACACCAGAGTGATCAGTGATTCAGATTGCTAGAGTGGAGTTGCTAAGCAAAAGTGAATCAGTGATCAGCAGTGAGGGGCAGTGAGTACTAGACAGAAAGGAAAAGACAGTACTGAGAAACTAGCACAAACACAGGGAGAGCGAGAGCAACAACCAGTTTAGGCCACGTAGAGCCCAACAGAGACAGCGCAGAGGCTGTTGGAGTGACACAGAGGGTCCCAGAGGCTGCACAGTGCCTCAGAGGGCTGACATAGAGGGTCCTAGGGCTGATGCAGGTTAGAAAGAGGCTGACGCAAAGGCCAGAAGGGCCAGCGCTGAGCTTTAGTTGTGTCGGAGAGGGTTTCGTGGAACAAGTTTTCTGAATACCTGTTTCCGAAAATAGAGGTATTGCTGCCATGTATTTTTCTTTGTCGGGTGAGCCGGTTAGGCACCCAGTTGTACTCAAGGAAATATTGCATAATAATAAACCCTCGGAATAGTTGCACCGGTTTTCCAACATTGGGTTTTTCAGAGGACATTTGTCCAAAAATAATGGTGTCACTTGTGTGTTTGTTTTCTTTCGGTTGATGATCTGTAGATGTGGTGACTATATTGTGTTTATTTCAGTATTTAAATGTTTTAAATAACTTGTTTAGAATTTACAAGTAGAAGAAATAAACCAGAAGAATATAGATTAATTTTCTAACGGATAAACTTAGAAAATTCAACATGGTATCAGAGCGCAATTGTAGATCACAGGAGAGCTGAAGGCATCATCTAATTAGAGAATTCTTAGCAGAATCAGTTGTCCCGAGTGACTGTAGCCAGAGAGAGGCCAGTGCAGAGGTTGAGAAGGGCATAGAGAGGCTCACGCAGAGCCATGTACAGACCAAGTGGGTTGACGCAGTGGCTGAGGGAGCTATTTTTACTGTAGTCAAGATTGCGCAGAGCCTAGAAGCTCAGTGCTTCAGTTGTTGTGGCGAAGGAAGCTGTGGGCAGTTTGCGAGAGCGACGCTGGTGGGCTACTGTGGTTAGAACAATACCTAGCAGGGCAAGACCAAGGTAGAAGGAGTTGTTGTCGAGACCCTTTTTTAGCCAAGGAATTCAGATCAGTGTTGTAGTTGCATAGACGATTGGAAAGGGGCAACTTAACGGTTGGAAGAAGGATTTCCAGGAGGGAAATCGGGACTCAAAGGGAGTCCAGAAGAGAACTTCCAGATGGGAAGTAGAGAGACTCAGAGTAGTCAAACCGAGAACTTCCAGATAGGTAGTAGAGAGACTCAACAGGAGTCGAACTAAGAACTTTGAGACGGGAAGTAGAGAGGCTCAGCAGGAGTCGAACTGAGAAATTCCAGGCGGGAAGTAGAGAGACTCGAAGGAGTCGATAGAGAAGAGCAGAGAGATGGTTGTGAATGGGCTGATGGATCAGGACAGGCCGGACGGAGCGTCCAACTTTGTGGTCTGGAAGGCCAGGATCTTGTCCATTCTAGATAGACATTGTATCAAGGGCTTCGCCTTAAGAGTGATGGCTATCCCAATTGATCTGGTAGCTAATGAAAGGTACAAGGAGGCAATGGCTAAGGCAAAGTGTATCATCCTTGATGGAGTCAAGGATCATATGGTCCCACATATTGCCGAGAATGAAATGACAAAGGAGATGTGGGACACTTTGAAGATATTGTACCAGCATACTTTCGTGCAGAGGAAGATGCTCTTAGAGAATCAGCTAAGGTTATACCAGATGCAGAAGGGAGAGAAGATAGATGTCTTCCTCGATTGGTTGAAGGAGATCCATGACAAACTGACTTCCATAGGGGCCACGCCGGATCAGGAGTTGATGGTAAGGACCGCACTTAATGCAATATCTAAGGATTGGGAGACATTTGTCTAGAGCATACTAGGCAGGGCGAGTCTTCCAAATTGGAAAGAACTGTGGGCGGCTCTTCGTCTAGAAGAGATCAGACGACTGACCAAGACAGGGAGTAGCAGCAAAGGGGTAAGGATCAAGAAGGAAGAGGAAGAGGATGTGACTCTAGCATCTGCGTGAAAGCAGGAGAAGAGGAAGAAGAAGGACCTCTCCAAGGTCAAGTTCTTACATTGTGGGGAACTGGGTCATTATGCAAACTATTGTCTGAGGAAGAAGAATAAGGGAGAGGCTTCTGACTCGAAGGCAGCGCCAGCGAGGGTGGAGAAAGAAGTCGAGGTGGATGACGATTGTGCCATGAGTGCTCATGTGCCACTTGAGAAGAAGTGGGGAGACATCGAGCTGTAGTCAGGAGGACTACAGGTGATGCAGGATCCTTGAGGTACCCAGCGTCGTGGATTATACCTTGCTACGGGAGCCCTGAAGAGGAGTAGCAGGACTGGCGAATGTAGGTAGAGACGGATGCGGATGAAGCGGCAGAGAGTGCTACAGTGCAAGAGTCCTCGAGCAACGTGAGGCTAGCTGGCTGCAATAGTGCAAGAGACACGGGAGTGTCGCACCAGTGTAGGATGGCACATAGAGATATGCAACGGTGCGAGATGCAGGCAGCTGTTATAGCAGGGAAGAGGTTAGTAGAGGGAGCACTTGTTAGTGGCAGAGGGAGCTTCAGCATCGAGAGTGTTTCTAGCTTGAAAGAGATGTCAGAATTTGGGTGGATCAGTTACTTACTTCTCAATAACTGAGTTGCAGTGCAGTAGCACGATGCAACATGATGAGAGGGGATGCAGTGTTGGGGGGATGGACCAGCAACAGCACGGATGTAGAGGGAGTTGTTGTACGGAAGCAGCAGTGGCAGTGGCAGTGGCAGTGGCAGGGCCATGGGCAGCAGTAAAGATTCAGCAGTGCAGAGGATGTTGGGCGGGGAGGCTTAGCATCAGCACAGGGATCGATGCCGGATAATAAGGTGAACAACAGTACAAAGTGATTTATTAGACACTTGGAGAATTTGTTAGCAACCATGTGGAGGGGTTCCTTAGGTGTTGGATATTGCCACATAGGAGCAACAATGTCACTAATAATGGGACAATAGTGCTAATAGTATGATGACATGATGAAATGGGATAGCAGCAAGCATGGTGTTGCAAACTCATTAGGACAACAGCAAGGTACAACATGCCAAATAGGATAGCTAGGCAAGTGTGCTTAGTGAAGCATGGTAAATGGGACAGCTAGGCAATGGTGGTTGGTGCAGCAAGCTAATGGCACAACAAGGCTATGATGTTCGTTGGAGCATAGAAAATGGGACAACAGTATGCCAAACATGGAATGACAATGTCACTAACAGTGGGATGCAGCAATGGCACATGGAACAGTTGTGGTAGACTGGTGCAACAATGGCACATGGGACAACAATGGTAGCATGAGGTGCAGCATGGTCATGAGGTCCAGCATAGTGATGATGGGTGCAGCATGGTGCAGCACGGTGAGGTGCAACATGATGATGAGATGCAACATAATGATAGGTGGAGTCACCTTGGAGAATCAGTTGAAGCAACATGTCTTCAACTGAGTTCATCCATCTCATGTATCATCTTCTTAGAGATGATCTATGCTCTTATTTAGATAGGTCAAAGTGTTGACTTCTATTGTAAATGTATTATCTCTCTCTCTGTTGAACTATTGAAGAACATATAAGAAGAATTGATCAAGGGTTTCCCCAAATTGGGGTTTATCCCTGGCTCGTGCCACATCTTGTGTCCTCTTATCTTGGCTTGCCTTATGCGATCTATGTTTATGTTCTATCTGCAATTTACTTTAATGCTGATTGGATTGCTAATCTGGAAAAGATATTGAGATAACTTTGAAAATTGAAATAAATCGCTCTAAGCATAGAACACACCTAATATTAACATGGTATCAGAGCTAAGGTGAAGACAAAGCCCAAGCAAGAGTGAAAGAGCAATCACCGAAGACAATTGGGAAAGGACAAAAGGATAAATGGATTCCTCATCCCTCTTCAAATTCACCAAGGATGAAATCGAAGCAGAGAATATCATCAGAATGGCGCAGCGGAAGCTTCTGATGGCCTACCTAAATATCACTTCAATGGAAAGTTTAGATCTAAGGGTAGAAGGAAAGGAAGATGCCTTGTTTGTAATAAGTCCGGCCATTATGCAAAGGAGTGTCCCAATGGTAGGAACACATCACTTGATGATGATAACAATCATTCCAGGGACATCTTTAATGATCAAAGGAATGATAGGTAATGCAGGTCATCAAGGAAACGACCAACTCTTCAAAGAAAGCAAGGAACCCCAGGTATGAAGAATCAAATGTTGTTTTTGATATGATAAAGCAGCATTATGTTATATTGGCCCTCTCTTCCAGACTCTTTGGGAATTTGGCTTATTGATTGTAGTGCTTCAAGGCACTTCATCGGATAGAAGAGTGCTCTCTCTAACTTGGTAGAGATGGAAACAATAGTGAGTTATACTTGGAATCGATGCCACCTATCCCGGAAAGGGTGTAGGGAATGTTACCCCTCAATTGAATGAGGGAAACTCAATTCATTTACAAGAACCTCTTTTATGTACCTGATTGCAAGAAGAACCTGGTGTCCATTTCGGCAGTGGAAGTCAAAAGTTTCAAGGTGGCATTCATCGATGGAAAGTTAAGTGTTTGAAAATGGAATTTTCAAAGATACTTTTGAGTTCAAGGTTGGCAATTTGTATCAAGTTGCAGGATGGTCCATTAGGGACCATGTCAATCGACACATCTCATCTATAGCACCGGAGGTCTACTTATTATGGGGCCCTAACCGATGTGAGTCAGATGGTGATAGGGATGCCTGAATTCAAGAAGAGCATGAAGGTACATGTCTGAGATGTACCGAAGGAAATTCTTACAAGAGGACCATTCCCCTCATGTAGCAAGTCCACAGGTTTGGAACAACCCGAGTGGTTTGAGATTCATGATCGGGAATCTCATGTATGCAGGTGGAAGAAAGCCCTTTATGGCTTGAAGCAAAAACACCCGAACTTAGTATGAGAGGATTGATAGTTGTATGATGAATCTAAGATTCACTAGGAGTGAAGCGATCCAAACCATTGCTTGAAGGTTGTGGATGAGAGACCTCTCATACCAGCACCTTCTGAGGACGACCTCTTTCTGACAAATGAAGACCCTCTCATTTGCACAAGAGGGAGTTGGATTCCGAATTTGGAATGGTGAACAACAAGCCCGCGACTACCTCGATGGAGCATAACTTTCGGCAGTTATGTGGTACGAATACCGGACTTGATTTGGGAAATTCCTCTGAGTTTCATTTACTCATACTAGCAGTGATGTTCTTGGTGAACTCCCGTTCGGATATATGTTTTGCAGTTAGCATCTAGAGCTCATATATGGTTGAGCCTCACCAGATTGTTGCCAAGAATCTTCTAAGATATCTTCGAAGCACAATCTCTCATGGATTGGCATACACTACCGGAAATATGAAGCTGCATGATTATTCAAATGCTGATTGGGCAAGCAGTGTGGAGGATCACAAGAACACTTATGAGTGCTGGTTCTCTTAGGGTTCTTCTTCGATATCCTGGATGAGTAGGAAGCAGAAGTCGATTGCGGTAAGCACTGTTGATAACGAATACATAGCTACGAGTATAACCTTGTTTGAAGCTGACTTCTGCTTCGCAAGCTCTACAGTGAGCCGTCTGACACATGATGAATACCACTATGATCTTCCGTGTCAACCAAAGGGGGATTCGATTATTAAGGAATCTTGTATTCTATGATTTCTCCAGCATATAGACATTAGATACTACCTTATCTGGGATATGGTACATCGATGAGCGAGAAGGCTCCATCGCATTGAGACTGATGTATAGGTCGCAGACATTCTGTCGAAGCCCCGGGGAATGGTCAAATTTGTGACTTTTCTGAACAACTTGGAGTCGTTGAGAGACCCTCTTATGAGGGTCCTGCACGATACATGCATTGAGCTCTAGGAGCTCCAAGGGGCTTGGGGTACTTCTTGGAGCAACAAGTGACCATAGGGCAACTCACCCTCCCCTAATGGTGTGCTATGTACAGGGTGAACGGCTCAACCTTCCCTTGTGATACCCCATGGCAACTTAGGGACGGGATGAGTGGTTCTCCTATCAAGGCATCCTATCCATGTAGTCTAGGACTCATGGGAAGTACCTCTCATCTAGCCAATGAGTAGTGAAATGGAGTTAGTGACCATAGTAGTACTATCGATGGATGCATCATTGTATCTACAATACTCCCTATGCTAGGATGACCTCCATTGATCTGCGATCAATATGAGTCGTTTGAGACACTCTCTTGTGATATTGATCTGGGATCAATGAAACTAACTTCGGGTCAGTAAGAGTGATATGACTCACTCTCTTGGAAATGATCTGGGATCAGTAAGAGTGGTATGACACACTTTCTTCATATGGAACTGACTTTGGGTCAGTAGAGAATACTATGAGACATTCTTGATCAATTCTTCTTCTTCATGGTTCAATAGAGCAGAACAGAGCAGAGCTCAGCAAAGCACTACAGGGCACTAATGGCAGAGATAGTACAGTCTGGCAGATGGATCAGCAAATGGAGTTCTCCCTAGTTGAGATGGGAGTGTTAAAATTGGAAACTAGTGCCAAACTCCATGTGGGTCATCTTATTTATGGCAACTGATATTTTTCTTGCATCCCTTTCTTTGAGAGGTGTAGGATTGATCTAAAGATCATCCAATTCCGATAAGTATTCATGGAGTTATGAATTTATTTGTGTTATAAGATAATTCGTCAAGGTCGGCCAACAACCAAATAACCCACACATGTGCTCAACGTTTTAGTATAAAAAGAGATGACTTGAGAGTTATTTCACACACACTTTTGTCTTGATTTTTCTACACTTGTCTTGGGTTTTAGTGTGAGAGAAATCTAGGAGGAAGTAGCCCTAAGACGCAGGAGGAAAAGAGGCTTAACAATCTGCCCTAGCCACAGTCCTAGCCCTAGCTTCTACGCATAACCTAGCCGCAGTCATGAAGAGATGCCCTAATCCTCCACACTGTCCCAAGGGTAACCTAGACGTAGTAAGGAAAGGAGTCCTATGCATGACCTAGGTGTTTTCCTAAAGGAGTCATGGACATCGTGAGAATTCAGGGACTGTTTGGAGGGTTTTTTAGGGGTCGAAGTGCAGGAAGGAGGGCCGAAGGACTGCTCTTGGAGGCTGAAGCCATGAAGGGGTATTTTGGGTTGTTTGAGGGCCAAGTGGAGGGGAGGCAAACCCTAAACAGGCAGCTGCAAAATTGTGATGTCTTTCTGTAGCAGGCCACAGGTTATATAGGGCAGGCTAAGGTTGTTAAAGAGGGCTATACTGCCCGGAATCACAGCAAGAAGGCTCAGCCTCCTAACAAAGGGAAACCATACTCCTTAACAACACTCCTTAGCAGCAAATCAGGGCAGAATTGAAGGCTGGATATAGGACTGTAGGTTGCCCTAACCAGTGACCAGAACTCTACCCATGAACAACAATACAAAGTGATTTATTAGACACTTGGAGAATCTGTTAGCAGCCATGTGGAGGGGTTTCTCAGGTGTTGGATACTGCCACATAAGAGCAACAATGTCGCTCACAATGGGACAACAGTGCTAATAGTATGATGACATGATGCAATGGGATAGCAGCAAGTATGGTGCTGCAAACTCATTAGGACAGCAGCAAGGTACAACATGCCAAATAGGACAACTAGGCAAGTGTGCTTAGTACAGCATGGTAAATGGGACAGCTAGGCAATGGTGCTTGGTGCAGCAAGCTAATGGGACAACAAGGCTATGATGTTTGTTGGAGCATAGAAAATGGGACAATAGTATGGCAAACATGGAATGGCAATGTCACTAACAATGGGACAGCAACAATGGCACATGGAACAAC
>APFE030882012.1:0-17422 GCA_000404065.3 Pinus taeda | reverse complement strand
ATTCACATAGCGCTTTGTGTGAAGGCACTTAATAGTGCTCAACAAATAGCAGAACCAGCCCAATGTTATAGAAGTATCGATATTGAAACAGTATGCACTATGCAGAAACCAATCCGATCTATCTACCGTTTGGCAACTCACTGGCCTATAGGTTATAGTTCACATGAAAATTCTTAAGATTCAAAGTTATTGACGTATAAATACATGAGGCAGTATATAAATACATAAAGCAGTATATGTTTATTGTTAGATCGAAACAAGTACAAGATAGCATTGTTTCAAGATTCACGGTTATTTATTAGGTAGGATAATGATAAATGAATATTACTAGTATTTGCACCAGATGTTGCAAAGGAAACACCATAAGGCTAAAATTGAAAAACGCAAATACAACAAAAAAATACTTTCGTAAGGAATAAAAATACTTGTAATGAATTTATTATTAGATATTCATATATATTGCACAATATATTAGCCCCACTAATTGTTTCCCTTTCTTAATGTAACCTTTCACCACTATGGTCACTATAATATCAAATACAATATGTGTCTTAACCAAAAACCATTATGAAAGGCAAAATACTTATATGTCCCATATCCCATATAAACCATAATATACTTTGATCACTCTTGGAGAATTGCAAACACTTCCAAAATGCAACTTCTAACCACTATTACCATTAAGACTCAGAATGCTCTTAATGGCTACTTGCTGAGGCTTGAGCTTGAGTCGCCATGAGATACTGGAGATGGGTCTAATCACGAAAGACCGAATGCACCAGAAATCTGAGCCACCTGATTCCACCTGCAAGGCGAGGCACACACCAGAATGAGGATACATAGACTAAGAAACTACGACACTCGATCGCATCAGGCATCGAGATATGCATAACACTCCTAATTAAATGTACAAGGGAAAGCATTAGCATTGTAGCAACCATCAATGGTGTCCTGAAATACCCAGTGAAACCAAGTGGACTGGTTGAGGTCACAGAGCCACAACCATTCGAGGCTTACACCATGTCTACATGTAGCATTAATGAAAAAAAGTAAATAGCGGAGTTATTTTTCTGAGACAAGGGTTAATAATCCATAACTATAGATACATAGCACACTTGAAGAGAAATTGCTCTTGGTTTCGTTGGTATAGTTTGGTGAATTCCATTCCACTATGGATACCCTAAACAGCCACAAAAAAATAATTTGCATGAGAACCAAAGATGTTCCCTTGAGGAAAACAAAACGAAAATAACAAGGAATTGAGGGAAAAACGATAAACGCAGACTTGAAAGATTTCACCATGATAGTAATGGAATCCATTGTTCTCTTGTCCCACGAATACTTGAACCAACTCGACGATTTCAGCACACATCCTCTGCCACATCCAAACCCATGAAAATTAGACGAGACGGTAATGTCCACACCACGGGAATGTAAAATGAAGTAGTAAACACAAGAATGACATACCTATAAGCTATAGGGGAAGGCCTCATTGCCATACATTTAGAAAATTCATGAGTCTGGAGTAACCACATCCTGAAATAAAAAACAATATAATGCCTGCAATAAAAGTTTTAGTTTACACAAATCAAAATGAAATTTATTCTCTGTTGAATGTAACTAAAAGTAGAATAAAAAAATAACAGGGCTACTGAGAACAGAGAATGTCAGACTTGGGAACTTTACAGCTAATTAAAGTCACTACAGAGCATGGTGGATATGTGAAGGAGACCCATTAATCGATGCAGTCCTGCATGATCATTCTCAGTGTTATATCTCCATTTCCTTCGATGCAAACAGTGGATTAATAGTCCCATATAAGAGAGACAGGTTCAGATATGCCACAAGGCCAACCCTTAAGATAAGGCTACATTGAAAAAAATTATAAGCAGCCATTGCAACCCTCCTGAGGATAATAATAAACATGAGTTGCATTTGAGCCTTGAACTTTTGTAAAATAAACAATTCCCAGACTTCTATATCAGAGTTAAATCATTTTTTCTCAATGGGTCATTTTCCAAAGATGGGTGTCAGATAAAAAGCAGCAGTTGCTCCTCAAAACCATAAGTTGTTCTTTACCAAAGGCTCCCAATCCGAAGTTCTCCACACAATTGGAAGTATCCCAAACAAAGCAAATAACAATACCCACAGAGGAGAAAGAAGAACAACCCATTGCCATGAACCCTCCACTCTACCCTAAGGGCTAAGCAGGGAAACAAACCCAAACACACAACCCCTAGCAATGGATGTCGCAAGAGTTAAAAAGTATAGCATATCTGTCAAGCCAGACACGTTATTGCATCCCTCTTCCCTAACAATGCATTGCTTGATGGCATCAATTGTATTCCATTCAAATTTCAATGTTCTTCACTCCCCTTATTGAAATGAGATTGTTAGTGCCATCAACAATGCCCCTTAAGGTTACATCAGCCCCAGGTATGAGAAAGCCAAAACCAAGTTACTTAGCAAGGAAAAATCCAAAATCCAGAGAGCTCTAAGACAATGTACAAATGCTTGAAGAGAATATGGATTATCCATTGTATCTGCTCATTGGACAAATTTTGAAATCATGTCATCGATAAATCATAAATGTTCTTATTGTGTCCATTCATAATGTGGTCTTCCATGAAGCCCATGGTTCAACATTTGGTGACACTATTGCAAATATTCCGTAGCTCTTATCGAAAACCATTACAAAAATTGGGTTGTGTCATGTCATTCAATTAATTATTGATGATGCACCTAATTGTCATACAACAGGAGCAATCACCAGATGCACCTAATTGCAAGGCAGCAGAAGCAATCATTGAGTATGTAAATCCTCACGTTTTTGTTCTAGGTTTTGGTGCATACAGTGAGCCTTTGATGCATGATATTATTAATTTGAATCCTAGCAAATGATGAATGAATACCTTGCACAAAAGAGGGAAAAAAATAAAATTCATCACCACTGATGAAGCCAATTAATACATTTTCCACACTCATTCTAAGTTGGAGCTACTTAAGCTTGCAAGGACCAAATTTGTTACATATTACCTCAATATTAACATAAACAAAGTCTTTTAGACTTATTATTTGAAAATTGCTATTTTTATTGAGTTGTATCATCGTCCTAGGTTCTAGAATCTATGTTTTTTATTTTTATATGTTTTCAAGTAAAACTATGCCATCCGAGTTGCATGTCTTCTAGAAATATGGGGTACCTTCCAGCCTTCCCCGAAATCTGTCCTGTCATCTCCCTGTCCCTGCGACACTAAAATTAGATGCAATAGCGAGAGACAAATTGAATTAGTTTTGGCGCAAGTCAACTTTTGTCATGTACTAAAAAACCCTTGGTTTGTAAATTTACTAGTTCCTTAGGTTGGCTTACCAAAGTCACAGGAAACAAGGAAAAGGGAAAAAAAAGGATGCTGGTGAGCATATGTACACAACTCTTACACCTTTGACCAAAAAACAATTTGAGCTTTTTGACTTTAGTTTTTTCTTATATCACAATGTCAATATGCAAAACAAAATAAAATGCACAGCCATAATTTTAAGAGAGCACAAACTCATTCTCATTTGCATATATACCTTGACACTAAAATTAGATGCAATATAGTGAAAGACAAATTGAATTAGTTTTGGCACAAGTCAAATTTTGTCATGTACCTGATGCCCAACAAAACATCCGCAAGTGCAACCCTTAGTGAGAATGTTGTATATATTTCCAGCCCTAATGACTAATTTCAATTTTGGCAACTTTCTTTATTGCTTTTAAAAACTTAAAAACTCTTGGTTTGTAAATTTACTAGTTCCTTAGGTTGACTTACCAAAGTCACAGGAAACAAGGAATAGGGGCAAAAAAAGATGCTGGTGAGCATATGTACACAACTCTTACACCTTTGACCAAAAAACAATTTGAGCTTTTTGACTTTTAGTTTTTTCTTATATCACAATGTCAATATGCAAAACAAAATAAAATGCACAGCCATAATTTTAAGAGAGTACAAACTCATTCTCATTTGAAAATTTAGGATATATACCTTGTCACTAATTGCATCTTGTATAACTACTATATCTGTAGAGATAGAACTAATAATTTCTCCAGTGCTGGTCATCGTGTCGAAAAAAGTAACATCTTGGCTCAAAACAGATTTTAAATATTGCATTCTCATGCGAGCTGATTGTCGCTCCCCTGTTTACATCCAACATGAGACCTCTGCATAAATCCATACAAACAACTTATTTTCAGCTATTCAACACTGTAGATTGTTTGCTGGAAGGAAAATGATACAAAATATCAACTACTCTAGAAGGTATAGGCCGTGTGTTCAGTGGATGTATTTATTTTAAATTATAAAACCAAAAATATAAATAAAAAATTGAAGTGAACTTTAACTAAGTACGAGTACAAAAACCCCTTGTCTAATATTCTCTTTTTACTTGCAAAATATTCAAACCAATAATCACACACCAAACCATGACAAACAAAAGTTGTGAATTGGATTGGAACATACCAAACCATCCTGATACCATGATGACAAGTCCCAAGTAGAAGAACTGGAGAGCGTGCTGCAAAAGTTGCTAGACAAATTAATACTGTATGCTCAAGCTTTAGTTCAGTAAAAGTGCAATTCTAAACTGTATTTTTCTCTTGTTTACTTGGAAAGGACTGAAATTGGTCTAGGCATAGAACAGCTGAAACCTTCAACATAATAAAAGTCTCAACCATACAAGAAGGTTACAAGCTTGTTATGTAAGGAAACATTATGTTCACTATTAAATAAAAAAATATTTATTGAGAAGGACAGGCTACTAAAAATGAACAATTTTACAATATCCTGCTTTCTTGACACTGGAATACTATTTTTTTCTGATTAATTTTAAGTGTGGCATAATATATATTTCCTGTGCTAAAAGCTAGTTAAGGTTGTTTGTGAACATTCTAGTGAGATTTCCAATGAAGTGTCATTATCATATCCACATTTGAGGCATCCATGTGACAATGACTTCTACCTCAAATAAACTGAAAGGAATTCGCACGGAAAGAACAATTTAGAATGCAGAAATTGGAGTATCAAAAACAATTATAGACTATATCTTCCCTTCATAAGCCTGCAACTGCGCTTTAAAAAGTTAAAATGAAGTAAATGTATTATAAATTATCAACATATAACTTTGTAAATATACATTTCTGCAAGCTATGAAAATGACAATAAAAAATATGAGCCCTAGATGAGTTTAGCATTCTAGCAGCAAAATATTCTAACCAAGAAGACATAACACTGGTGTATTGGTTGGCTTCTACAACCTAGATGCTTTATGTTTTGTCACAAAATGTAAAGCTGGCAAAGAATGTGGGACCACTAAATTTATATGCAATCATGGATGTAATGAGGGAAAATATTGTACTGCCTTATATACCATGGGAGGAGGCATCTCCATGGGATATGGTTGGATTTAAAACCCTCGAAATCAGTACCAAAGGAAGTTAGAGAAAAATACATTTGGGAAGATGAAGAAGCACAAAGAAAGCATGGTAATAAGAAACAAAAGGTTCAATCTAGTGCCAGATCTAGATTGTTCAGCCAATATCCTAGTGCAAGTTGTTCCACAACCATGCTTAGAGGGCATGGGACAATAGTAGATTTCCTTAATAATGGTGCCAAGGGTGAGATGAATGTGAAAGTAGTGAGGTTTCTCTATTCATGTGGTATACCATTCAAATTTGAATGTTCTTCACTCCCCTTATTGAAATGAGATTGTTAGTGCCATCAACAATGCCCCTTAAGGTTACATCAGCCCCAGGTATGAGAAAGCCAAAACCAAGTTACTTAGCAAGGAAAAATCCAAAATCCAGAGAGCTCTAAGACAATGTACAAATGCTTGAAGAGAATATGGATTATCCATTGTATCTGCTCATTGGACAAATTTTGAAATCATGTCATCGATAAATCATAAATGTTCTTATTGTGTCCATTCATAATGTGGTCTTCCATGCAGCCCATGATTCAACATTTGGTGACACTGTTGCTAATATTCCGTAGCTCTTACCGAAAACCATTACAAAAATTGGGTTGTGTCATGTCATTCAATTAATTATTGATGATGCACCTAATTGTCATACAACAGGAGCAATCACCAGATGCACCTAATTGCAAGGCAACAGAAGCAATCATTGAGTATGTAAATCCTCACGTTTTTGTTCTAGGTTTTGGTGCATACAGTGAGCCTTTGATGCATGATATTATTAAGTTGAATCCTAGCAAATGATGAATGAATACCTTGCACAAAAGAGGGAAAAAAATAAAATTCATCACCACTGATGAAGCCAATTAATACATTTTCCACACTCATTCTAAGTTGGAGCTACTTAAGCTTGTAAGGACCAAATTTGTTACATATTACCTCAATATTAACATAAACAAAGTCTTTTAGACTTATGATTTGAAAATTGTTATTTTTATTGAGTTGTATCATCATCCTAGGTTCTAGAATCTATGTTTTTTTATTTTTATATGTTTTCAAGTAAAACTATGCCATCCGAGTTGCATGTCTTCTAGAAATATGGGGTACCTTCCAGCCTTCCCCGAAATCTGTCCTGTCATCTCCCTGTCCCTGCGACACTAAAATTAGATGCAATAGCGAAAGACAAATTGAATTAGTTTTGGCACAAGTCAACTTTTGTCATGTACTAAAAAACCCTTGGTTTGTAAATTTACTAGTTCCTTAGGTTGACTTACCAAAGTCACAGGAAACAAGGAAAAGGGAAAAAAAAGGATGCTGGTGAGCATATGTACACAGCTCTTACACCTTTGACCAAAAAACAATTTGAGCTTTTTGACTTTTAGTTTTTTCTTATATCACAATGTCAATATGCAAAACAAAATAAAATGTACAACCATAATTTTAAGAGAATACAAACTCATCCTCATCTGCAAATTTAGGATATATACCTTGTCACTAATTGCATCTTGTATAACTATTATATCTGTAGAGATAGAACTGATAATTTCTCCAGTGCTGGTCTTCGTGTCAAGTAAGTAACATCTTGGCTCAAAACAGATTTTAAATATTGCATTCTCATGCGAGCTGATTGTCGCTCCCCTGTTTGCATCCAACATGAGACCTCTGCATAAATCCATACAAATAGCTTATTTTCAGCTATTCAACACTGTAGATTGTTTGCTGGAAGGAAAATGATACAAAATATCAACTACTCTAGAAGGTATAGGCCGTGTGTTCAGTTGATGTGTTTATTTTAAATTATAAAACCAAAAATATAAATAAAAAATTGAAGTGAACTTTAACTAAGTACGGGTATGAAAACCCCTTGTCTAATATTCTCTTTTTACTTGCAAAATATTCAAACCAATAATCACACACCAAACCATGACAAACAAAAGTTGTGAATTGGATTAGAACATACCAAACCATCCCGATACCATGACGACAAGTCCCAAGTAGAAGAACTGGAGAGCGTGCTGCAAAAGTTGCTAGACAAATTAATACTGTATGCTCAAACTTTAGTTCAAGAAAAGTGCAATTCTAAACTGTCTTTTTCTCTTGTTTACTTGGAAAGGACTGAAATTGGTCTAAGCATAGAACAGCTGAAACCTTCAACATAAAAAAAGTCTCAACCATACAAGAAGATTAAAAGCATGTTATATAAGGAAACATTATGTTGAAGGCTACTAAAAATGAACAATTTTACAATATCCTGCTTTCTTGACACTGGAATACTATTTTTTTCTGATTAATTTTAAGTGTGGCATAATATATATTTCCTATGCTAAAAGCTAGTTAAGGTTGTTTGTGAACATTCTAGTGAGATTTCCAATGAAGTGTCATTATCAAATCCACATTTGAGGCATCAATGTGGCAATGACTTCTACCTCAAATAAAATGAAAGGAATTCGCATTTAAAGAACAATTTAGAATGCAGAAATTGGAGTATCAAAAACACTTATAGACCCTATCTTACCTTCATAAGCCTGCAACTGCATTTAAAAAGTTAAAATGAAGTAAATGTATTATGAATTATCAACATATAAGTTTGTAAATATACATTTCTGCAAGCTATGAAAACGGAAATAAAAAATATGAGTCCCAGATGATTTTAGCATTCTAACAGCAAAATATTCTAACGAAGAAGACATAACACTTGTGTTTTGGTTGGCTTCTACAGCCTAGATATGTGTTAAAATGTCAATTTTGAGTCCATGACTCCATACTTTTTTCGCCTATCATCATCAAAAACTGATACCTACATAATACCTATAAAATTGCAGCACAACATTATCATCACTTACATAGCATAACTTTACTTTCCCTTCAAACTTCTTATCATGGATATTATGCCCATAGTATCTCTTGAAGGTGGAAAGCTTGATTTTTTCCTTAATCGTCTGTTTGTTAATCATAGATTCTATACATTTGATAGAGTGTTTGAGAATGGTGATTACAACTAATCACTAAGAAAGTTGGAGATGTGCATCGAATTGCTCAATAACAGAAGCAATCAAACAATGTAAACCAACAAGGTGTTGAATGCGCATTAATAAGCATTAAGATCGTAATGTTAGTAAGTAAGCACTTATAAAGACAGCTTTGATCATGTGCAGACTCTCATCTAATTTAGGATCATCGTAACAAGCATGAATTTAAAGGAGGCTTACTTTCAAATTTATGAAAGGCGAACTAGTCAGAGAAGACAAATAAATCCCATCTCAGCCCCCACCATGCATACACTCACTTTAGGATCATCGTAACAAGCAGGAATTTAAAGGAGGCTTACATTCAAATTTATGAAAGGCGAACTAGTCACAGAAGACAAAGAAATCCCATGTCAGCCCCCACCATGCATACACTCACCCAACTCAGAAGAAAAGAAAGATTGAACTGAAAACTGATTTGGTTATATTTTAGCCTTGACTTAAATTGGATGCAAGGTATGATTACGAAGTTCTTGCTGTCACAGTACCCTATACAACACTACTTTAAAGGATAAGACCTGCTCTCCTATTAGAGCCTGCAAAGAGGAAATGATAAGCTTTTACCATTTTGCGTTCATTGTCTCTTGACCTGCTTTGAATGAAACATTTTAAGCAAAAGTAACTAGGAGTGTACACCGGGTCACATGGAATGTGATCATCGAAGCTTCTTCAGAGGCTGGTACATACTTCCCAACACCCAGCGAGAGTATCAGTGCATAATAGGCATGGAGTTATATTAGAGCTCTAAGCTTCACAAGCCAAAAACAAAATGAAGTTACTTCAAAATAACAAAATCGCACATGATTTAAGAAAAAAAATGCCTTCACCAAGTAGTACCCTGTTTTACCTTGGAACAGGGTATATGACTTACAGCCCACCATTATTGGTTAGAAAATGCAACAATATATACGCATAGCCTGTTAATATTCAAAAAATCGCTGATATGGACAAGCATGAAATTTTAAGTAATGGCCATGCATGATTCCAATACAAAGCTATAGAGCTCCACGAATACTGAACCCTAGTTTAATTAATGATCATGCATAAATCCAATTTAAAGCAATGGACCTCTAGAGTCCACACAAACTAAACCATGGGAGTGGTAGCAAGGTCAAAGATATAAGATAAGATCCTACAACAAAGCGCTATATTTAAAAAGGAGAAGGAATGAGGGAAGAGGAGATTATTGAAGTGAACTCAGTTCAATGACTCGAAACATTGGTTATGGATGACAGCTTATCATATAAACTACAGCAAACCACTGATCTATCTACCGATCTAAAATAGAACCGATCTATCTACCGTTTGGCAGCTAACTGGCCTATTGCTTCAAAGAGAGCATTGACATGCCGATTCACATAGCACTTTGTGTGAAGGAACTTAATAGTGCTTAACAAATAGCAGAACCAGCCCAATGTTACAGAAGTATCGATATTGAAACAGTATGCACTATGCACAAACCAATCTGATCTATCTACCATTTGGCAACTCACTGGCCTATAGGTTATAGTTCACATGAAAATTCTTAAGATACATAGCACATTTTGCAGGTTTCCTTCAATTTCTTTTTATAATGAAAGAGAGGACAATTGCTTAAACAATAAAAACGGAATTATTATATAAATAATAATAAAAAAAGGTTCTGATATCAATCCTTTCTAGTAAAAAAAATATATACTCAAAATATCCTCAGTTCTGTAATTTATTAACTCTCAAACAGAGTTTGGAAATACATTTCTGTTTTGTTCTGATTTTTTTGAGAGACTTCTCTTCCCTACAAAAATAAGTTACTGAATGCCAAATTCCAGCCTAAAGTCTGCATTTCACACAAATTCAATTGAAAAGCCTCAAATGATATGCTTTTGGTCGACACAGTAATCCAATAGCGAGGTTTCACATTTTTATCATAATTAAAAGCCGATTGCTGAGACCATGAATACAGTCCTACATTAATTTCTTAATGTCTCAAAATATGCTTCAATTTTCTGTCACTGGAACAATAATGTACACCACATTCTATTTTACATGGGATTTAACAAAAAAATAGGTAGCCCAAATGTAAAAATTAAGCCATCCATTGGGGTTTTTTTTTTTGCTCTTGTCTGCCCCACCCGAATGGCATGTCAAAAAGGGGTAAGGGACAGTGTAAGCCCTATGCAACTCTGGTAGAACGGAAACCCATCAGGCTTAGCACCAGTCGTGTAAGTTTTGTTCTGATATGTTACCATGCAGACAGTTTACCGATTAGAATTTTGAGCATGAGGCTGTCGTCTCTTTTTATTCATTTTCTTGCATAGTGTGCCCTAAATTCCTGAGATAGTGATCTTATATTTGTGATATGATTACATTTTTGATAAGTTTGACCATCATTTCCAAGAAAAGGAAATATTGAGAGAATTCACCCTTACCAGCTCGTTGAGAAACCCATTTTGGAACCTAGCCTCTGACTCTATCTTCTGAGCTATCTGGAAGTTGATGAAAATAATACAAAAGGCCAAGATTACCTTCACAAACCACTTCGAAAATTATAGAGCAATTTCATTACAGAACTCAATACAGGATCCCTTTATTGGGGTTTGTAGATAAACAAGGGTTAACAAATATGGGATGCTGGTCTACATTTTTGAGTTTTGAGCTGGGAAACCTTACGATGCAATCCATAAATCTCTTCATCCAAGTCCCCATGAATGGATCGACCCACAACTGCAATTGTTCGCTATAGGGATTCGATCTACTGCTCAGCCCCTCTCTGCGAAAAACAAGCAATATCACCGCACACATATCTCCATAAAATTGATAAAATAGCAATGGGCGTGCTCAATTGAAAAAATTGAAAGGAAAATGATGGAATGGTACTTTGATCAAAAGGGCAGAATTCCCTATGCCATCAACAAAAAGTTGATGCAACCGTTTGGAAAGAAAAATTGTATGGGTTTCTAGAACGAGTACATGGGAGGAATGCCACTTTAAAGGGCATGTTTCAAAATATTGCATTACATATAAAAAAGATTCTGCTACTGGCGGCATTCCTGCGTAGATAAAGAAGGCAGCCACCACCGGTTGTGACCATTCATGCAGTAATGGCATCTCTACTCCACATTCTTTTTCATGTGGCCAGCTTTATGCAGAAAAAAGGGGAAGCGTTGAGAAAATGGGCTGCGTCTATGGGATTTCAGGCTCACAGTTCAGGCGGTTCGGGTTCATGCGCTTGACAGTCGATTCGGGTTCATGAGTTTGACAGTCGAAGGAGTTGTGGCGGTGATGAGATCTAATGGTTAAAATTTTTTGAATCGTCTAATAATTGATCAAAGGGTGCTAAAGGTGACAGAGTGGCATTTCAGAAGAGTGTTTTTCACATGGAAACGCCTTACGGCGTAATTATAAAAATATATTTACACATAGTTTTCTGGTATAGCGCGGTGACACAGACAATGGTGAGAGTATTTTACTGTTATTCTTCTGACCAAGATAAGAATAAGAATTTCAAATCTGAAATATTCTTTAAATTTGATAGATTCAACAATTTCAATATTATTTGAATTATTTTAACAAATTATGAGATTTTTTTTAAATATAATTATTAAAGAAATCACTCCATAAAAAACAATTTACCTATGAAACTCCCCAAAACTTATTTACATATCAGAAACCATGTTGATACTTTTACTTTTACCACTTGGGCTTGGCCTCCGATAAGAAGAATGAGCAGGATCAGCCAAAATTGCGAAAGGTTCTAGCGGGATGAGGTACATAACCATTCTTTTGCCAGTAGGAGAGGTAGATAAGGGTAAAAACAAAGTGGTTTGTACTGGTGAAGTAGTTCTATGTACAGAGACAAACACGGATATTCATTAGGAAGACACTCAGATTTCTATCCACCAATTCCTCCTGCAATTACCTTATCGATAATGATCCCAGATTGGAACCCATAGAAACACAACACTTTCATTCCGGCAGTACGCAGTTGCGCTTTTAAATTGGTCAAATAAGATCATAATTGGCATTGGATGTAATCATCATTTCAGATATTTTGGTTGGGAAGTTCTGGCCCTCATCTCTTGGTGTGGAATTTTTGGCCCTCAATGAGCATTCGACCAATTTTTCCTTTGGGAAATGATTTCATTTAATTAAAATTGTGTTATTTTTTAGGAAATGAATTTATTTAATTAAAATATTGTTTTTTATTGTTGTGTTGGTAGATGTATTTTACAGTGTAATATAAAAGAGATGTATAACTTTTATATGTAATTTTTTTTATATGCTCAACTTTCAGTTAAGATATTATCTTTTTTAGAATAAAATAAAATATTTAAAAAAAAATGCATATATTATATATATATATATAATATATATATAATTAATTAATAATTAAAATTATATAAATATTATTGATTTATAAAATAACATGAATAAATTCTTATAAATATTTCACTTTTTACTATTACTTATAATTAAAATATTTTTATTATTAATTTAATAGAAATGCATAACTAAAACATATATTTCCCACTTTTTAAAAACATTTATTAACATCAGAAAAAAGTTAAAAAGGAAAAAAAAAATAATGTTGGATAATATACCATATTTCAAAGTGGTTATATTAAATAAAAAAATTCAATCCAGATATGAAAATTCATTTCAATTTTGAATATAAATTAATATGTGACATTAAAAAGTTTTTAATAATAAGTAAAAAAAATCTCACTTTAAATTTGCGATAAAATATTTCAATATTTATATTAAATAAATTATTTTAAAGAGATAAATTTTTGTAAATCTTAAATAAAATCTTATTGTTTAAACATTTCAAATAATCTTATTATTCTGCATTCTAATTTTTCTTATTATTCTGCATTCTAATTTTTCTTGGTGAATTTTTTTTTAATTGTCTACGGATACTTTGTTAAAATTGCAATTACAAACCATATAATTTATATTATGCAGATTTGCAAGAGATTGAGTCGATTTATACCTTCAAATAAAAATGAACTTTAAACCATTAATAATCAATAGGGCATCTCAAACACCGATTGATTGAGAGGGGATGCATGAATCCTAAAGTCGGTTTCCTTCGCTCACAACGGACTTTTCAATATTCGGTGTTTGTAAGTTTCGTGGACAGCGGGCAAGGCAGGCGCATGCGTGTTTCCCGGTGCCCGGTGTAGTAAGCCTACTGTCAAAATCTTGGTCCGACACGAAACGAAAGCTAATGTACACGGGTGACGGTGCCGTACTGCTTCTCAAAGATTGCCACACGTGAAATCCGCGATGCATACTGCCCGTCAAGAAAACCCATGCTATCGGGCATAAATGAAGGGTGGGTGTATATGTCTATAGTTTGATTTTGCTGAGGCCGAATTCGAACGGTGGGCATATACACCCACTCTTTATTTATGGCCGGATAGTATGAGTTTTATTGACGGCCTGATGCATACAATTTCAGATAGTGACATTCGCTTAGCTAACCCAGAGCAAGCCTGGAATTTGACGTTTTACAGAACTTTTTTGAATTTTTAATCGTATTTGACGGCACATTTTTCTTTTCAAACATATAAAATGACTGTTAGAGAAATCTCAAACCGTAAATTTGACGTTCAGGTATCTAGGTTGCCCGTCATAAATTATAAGGGGAATGAGGGAGTACAGGGTCAGTCAGCCTCACCTTAACAGCTCAGCCCTAGACTATTCCATATCCAATCCAGACCATTGAATACTCAGAATAAAAGACGGCTTTGGTGTAAATGTTATATATTTCTTATGTAAAATTAAATAAAGGTCCGTAATTCAATTTTAAGAGCTGAAGGCACAGATTTCTTATTTTCTACGGCGATACATGTTTTTTAGCAGAGGAAAAATCGCCAAAGCAGAGGACTACTTTGCCCCCATTTCAATTTTTTGATTTGCAGGCTCAATCTCCTCTTCTGATCTTCGAAAACAGCAGAGTTTTTCTGTTTTTTTTGTTTTTCTTATCGTTAGTTTTATTTTGAATCTTTGCGCAGTGTGGGTATCTGCGACTCTTTGAAATGTGTAGATTAAGATTTAATTTAAAGGTCAGCAAAATGGGGATTTAAATTGATTTTATAATTTAGGGAATTCTGGATTTAAATTTAATTTAAAGTTTTATAGGCTGGATTTTGTTTCATGTCTGTCTGTGTGACATTTAAGTAGAAACACTTGCATTTAAATTTAGATTTTCATTGTATATTCGAGTCTTTTTGGTAATGTATTTGAATTGAATTATTTGGTGTCTTTTAGTTTTCAAATGATACAGTACACAAACTTTCTACCTTTAAATCTGTTTACATTGGTCATTTTCATGTCTTTAGAGATGTAGAATGGCTGTGTTCAGCTTCATGTAGGAGTTATTTATGGAAAGAACTTGATTTCATGAGTCGGATGATATGCATTGTCTCTCGTTTGAAGCTTTCCTTTCGCATAAATTGATTTCCTTTGTAGTCTAAGATTTTGATTCCAGCGAAAATTGTGGCTTTTATAACACAATCCATAATACTGTCCCTTCAGCCCATCCCCCATCCCATTACTGTGCCATCTCAACATATTGAAGAAGAAATAGAAATTAAGCGTGCCCTTGCCAATAAAATCCGGTCAATGCTATTTACTCACCATCCTATTTGTCGTGAAATCTGGTCAATGATATTTACTCACCATCCTATTTGTCGTGTAAGGAGATTTAAAGTTGAATGTTAATTAATTACTATACCTTTCAAAGCTTTTTATTAGTCTAAATTTGTACAAACAATCTTGATTCATATTTTCTAATTTTATTACAAAATTTTAAAATATTTATAGTTTAAAATATAATTTTAAACATATAAATTAATCTGTCTTTTTTTCTTACCTTGAATATTTAAATTATGCGAAATTCATGGCCAAATGTATAATTTGATTTTTCAAATATAATTTCATTAAATTTGAAAAAGAAACCGTAAATACTTAAAACATTGTTTTTCATTTCACATGGATCATTGTATTGATGACAAGAAAAAAATTCTAATTATTGAAAGTGGTATGTATAGAGTAGTCTTTTTTGTGAAATATATGGTTATATTTCTTTTGTTTTTTAATTATACTGTTTCATGCGGTATTTAAGTTTGAAATTTTTGTAGTTTTTTGTAGTTAATCATGTTATATTAATTTTATTTAATATTTCTTATTAAATAATTTTTTTCTTTTTTAAATTTTAAAGTTTTTTTGGTTAAAATATTGTATATTACTTTATGAATTAGAGATATATCTAGCACAACTATGCTTTAGAGGGAGGAAACAAATCTCGACCTCTAAAGTAGTATGACTCTGTTATAAAGTGACAACACTTGACTCCTTGTCTAAGGATGGGCGGGTTTTATAAAGAGTCTTGTCTGGCCTTCTGCTCTCTCGGTTTCAATCTATCAGCGTTTAGTGTTGTTGAAAAATGAGGGATTGGACTCTAAACACAACATACATTCCAATTTCCCAGGTCCAACAAATGCTTTAGTCCATAAACTTAGCATTCTCTTCTTTCTTTACTCCTCACATATTGAAGTTCATTTCTACATTATCCCTAATTTTAGACCATGTTGAAACTCAAAGAGGTATTACACTCATGGCCTCCAATATTAACACAATGACAGACTCACACACGACACAGCTAGCCTCATTCAAATTAACTTCGAGCAAGATTTTTTTTTATCCAAAGATATTTTTGGAACCTTAAATGTTCAACTTTGACAAGCAGTGGCTTATGTAACAATATTAATCTTTCTCATATATTTTCAATCTACTTTCATATATGCACAAAGTATGACAATTTTCATATTTCATATCAGAAAGAGTTTTCTCTTTCATATTTGCACAAAGTATGACAATTTTCTTCTTTCAATCTACTTTCATATCTGCACAAACTATGACAATTTTCTTCTTTCATATAGGAAAGAGTTTTCTCTAAAGCCTACCTACTTTTAAAGCATGAAATTGTATTCCTCAGGAGGTCTCAAATTGCAAAATTTCACCACAATCCATGCCCATGTTCTTAGAAAAAAAATTGGCTTAGCATTTCTTCGCACTATTGTTCATATCTTTGATAAAAGACTCCTCAATTAGTTGTAAAAGTTATCATAATTTTGCCCTTCTCGTCAAAATAAAGCAATGTTAGTTCAAACATTTCACAATGAGGATGATACTTCTGTCCACTTTATTGTTGTAACAAACTATTTATTCATCCCATGTTGTAGATGGAACTTAGCAAATTTGAGAGAGATCACATGCACAAAGTTTAATACGAAAACCATCGAAAGTATTAGTTTATCTCTTGATGGTTGCATTAACAATATACATAATTATTGTTATTTTAAACACAAGGTATCATATATTTTAGCTAAAATATCAAAGGTGTCAAGATTGAGCTTAACCAACAAATCATTTGTGATGGGCATTGGTTTTTCGACAACTAGTTACTTCTATTTAGTATTTTTCTCTTGATGCAGGTTTTCCACGTCTAATATGCTTAGGGATGCATAACACCATCTCATCCAATGATGGTTGAGGATCCTCATCATCCTAACTATGTGACATTCTTTAGTGCCTTTCACATATTAAAATTTTAAGTATATAATCAAAATTATTAAACCAAAAAGCTGAAAAAACGTTATAAAACCTTAAAAGTGTAGTTTTATGCTATTTCGAAGCACATATACTAACTTAAGAAAAAACAAGGCATTTTTAGAGTGATTAGTAAAAATTGAGATGCAAGAGTAGTTGAAAGAGAATTCCCTATAAAAAAAAAAGTTAACATTTACAACTTTACTTAAAACTTATGATTTACAACTTTACTTAGAACTTATGATGAAAAGGAATGAAAAATATAAAAGCGTCATTAAATTTTCATTTCACGAGCAAAGGGGATTTGAAATTCAAGGCCTGATGGACAGGGTAAACAGAGCGGCTCG
>APFE030882007.1:0-16380 GCA_000404065.3 Pinus taeda | reverse complement strand
TATAATAATATTTAGACTATAAACTTTATCTTATTCTCTTGGATCACTTCAGTTTGAGCTACAGATGTGGCACATGCAGCTGTCAGAAGGAAATATGTTTTCTTTGTGGGTTAGTTGAGTTGTTGCATGCATGACTTCAGTTAGAACTCAATCAGTTGAGTTTGGTGGAGTTGATTGTGGAGTTGATGGAGTTGTGTTCAGTTTGACTTGGTTAAACTAGTTGTAATTAGTCTAACTGCCAATAGACTAATGATGAGTTGTTAAACTAATTATTAACTCATAATGCAACTAAAGAATACATCAGTTAACTCAGTTGCATGTCAGTGCATGTTCAGTTCAGCAGGGACAAGTGTTAGAGGATCAGATTGCTATCAATTGTGACGATAGTTGTGCATGAGGAATTGCACAATCAATGGGATTGAGTTATGCCAATGAGAATTGGCCAATACCAAGTGATTATAGCCTCTGCTCACATGATTCCTAGTGTGAGTGATTCTTTTGAGGTAAATACGAGTTTGGTTCAACCATTCTCATCAATTCTTGAGCAGTATTGAGCAGTGGAGGCAGGCAAGTAGTGGAATAGATTTGGAGATCAGATCTGAGCTATATTGTGTGTAACAGGTGGAGATAGTGCTGGATACTTGTGAGAAGTATTGACTATTGTAATTTTACATGTTCTCAATCATTAATATACAGATAGTGTGGGGTTTTCAGCTGTAAGCTTTCCCCGGGTTACATATTGTGTTAATGTGTGCATGCTCTTGATGTTTTATTGTTATTGATGCTGCTATATTGATTATCAACGTAGAGGAGCTTATGTAGTGTGTATGTATTCCGCAATAGTACATGATCAGGTTAATCTCCATTGAATATGTGTTTATTATTCAAAATTTCTACATTCCCTTCCTTTTTTCTCAATGAGACAAACTTCCTTTTGTCTCCTGTCATGTGTCTGGAGCACCCACTATCCACAAACCAATAATTTCCATTATTTTTAGCATATAGAGCCAGGTCGCATTTATCCATGTTGGAATTCTTACTACTCATCTTTCTTCCTTTGAGTGGGCAGTTTTGTTCATAGTGTCCATTATTGGAGCATAATGAGCAAATCAAATCAAATTTGGCCAAGGGATCAAATGAATTGAAGGTTTTGATTTGTCCCTTCCTTTTGGGGGCATATGAATTGATTATTTGGTCCTTTAGCTTTGGTGTTTCACTTATGCGAGCCATGCAATGCCTGGCTTGATGACCAAAGTTTTTACAGTGAAAACAGTGTCCAAGAAAGATGGTTTTGTACCTATTGAAGCAGCCACAGTTTGATTCAATTTCTTCCTGGGAATTACTCTGGCCTCATTCTTTGGATTTTAGATAGGCCCTTGGTGGAGTACAGGTTTGTATTTGTTGTTGTATCCATGATCCAACTCCAAATTCTTCTTTGGAGTAATTCTCTCTTCATTCTTTGGATCTGGGATGTGCTTTGATAACATACTTTTTCTTCTTTTGGATTGCAGGAAAGTGCATCGGCATAGCTTTTCGCACTATTCTTAGAGCTTGAGGGTTCTCCTTTGAAATCTATTCCAGACTTGTCATGTTGAGTTTTTTTACATTTTAGAATAGTGTGTTATATACCTAAGGGGGATAATATGGGGTACAAAGGGAGGTACCTAAGGTAATAATGTAATAATGGAATGGGCCATAGTAATAAATAAGGTGGTTAACCCATATCATGTAAGGGACCACAAGTAGTTAGTAATAATATAATGGGCCCATAGTATTAGTTCATTGGTATGAGAGAACCATGATAATGACCCATGGTATTGTATGTATGATGCTTATATAGAGGCTAGAGACTCCACATGGAGAGATGTCAAGGAATATTGCATGAACAGACATATGGCTTGTGGAGTGTTCTCCTTCCTTAAGGAGTGAATGTATGGTGTTGCCCTACCTTAAGGGTTTTGATCAATAAAGTGAATCATTTCTATCTATTTCTATCTTATTGTTCATCATTTTATTTTTATTATCTTATATTTTCATATCAGATCTATAACAAGTGGTATCAAAGCTATAACAAGTGGTATCAGAGCACTTTCTTGGGCAAAAAGTGGAGAATTTTTTTATTTTTTTGCAGGATTTCGAGGGCGGTGAGTTTGCAGATCAGACCTGTACATTTTGGGGCAAAATCTACAAAATCTAATTGCATATTTGGATTCTTTGTGAAAATATACCCGATTTCAAAAAAAAATCAGCTGAATCGTAGTCTGGATGAAGGAGATATCGCTGATTTAAAAATCAGTGGTGTTGCAGACAATTTTTTCGGGGCAGCGAGTTTGCGGTGCAGATCCGGACGTCCTGGTGCAAGATTTGCAAAATATAATTGCATATCTGGATTCTTTGTGAAAAAATACCCGATTTCAAAAAAAAATCGGCTGAATCGGAGTCTGGATGAAGGAGATATCGTTGATCTAAAAATCAGTGGTGTTGCATAAAAATTTTCAGGGCAGCGAGTTTGCGGCGCAAATCTGGACGTCCTGGTGCAAGATCTGCAGAATCTAATTGCAGATCTAGATTCTTTGTGAAAAATACCCGATTTCAAAAAACAAATCAGTCGAATCAGAGTCCGGATGAGGGAGATATCGCTGATTTAAAATCAGCGCTTTTTCAGAATTTTTAGTGACGGCAGGAGAGTTGTAGCACAGATCTGGAATTCCAGTGCCTGGATCAGATTTCTATCATATGGGCAGATGCATAATGGTTGTCCCATTTCCAAAAATAGGTCATAATAGGGATTTTGAGCAATATTGACTAAACTGTGACAATTTCAAATTTTTGCCAAGTAAGTGAATTTTTTTTTTTTAAACACTCTTCATGGCGACTCCATATTTTACAGAAAAAGATAATGGTCCTACTATTGAAGAACACATAAACATGCAAAAGTATTTATGGGTAGAACATTGGAAATTTTGGGTAGTGACTAAATTTGAAGATGAGGCGGCCACATGGTGGGGATTACTTAACCAAAAGAAGTGTTCCAACCTGCCCGATGAAGAATTTGAAAAATTATTTTTAGACAGACGGTCTCATGCTAGAAAACAAGATAAGGAGAAACATGTGGGGTTATTTCCTATTGGTATATCCTTATTACGAGTTCATGGATTGATTCAAAAGGAGAATATCATTGTTTCTATAAATCCTAGTTGCAAGCATAATTTTATCAATGTTAATTTGACAAAAAAATTGCAAGTTCCAGCAGAATACATTGAAAACACACAGGTGGATGATGAGGATGTTCAAGTGTATAAGGATTTGAAGATTTCTATGGATAAGTATGTGTTGCATGCTGATTTTTACACTTCAGAGACGGATAATATGGATGTTGTTTTGGGATACCCGTGGATGGAATTGGTGGGTACTATAAATATTAATGTGTAGAAGAAATTCTTGAAGATTTGGTATAAAAAGAAGAAAATTACATTACAGGATATTTCCATTAATAAACAGGTAGAGTCCAAGGAGGCTGAAGCAGAAGATATTCCAGGGACTGACATATCAGATGATGAGCTAGTGATGATTGACAATCAAACACAAACAGAGGCTGAAGCAGAAAAGGTTACAGGTGCTAATACATCAGATGAGGGCTCAGTGGTTGAAGTAATATTGGAATATAAGACACCACAGCAGGCACCACAACATAACAGTCAAGCTCCAGTAAGGAGTGAATTAAAGAAAAAGACACCGTGGGTTAAAACTTCAACATATCATCACCCACATCACCCCGCAAGACAACAACCAACAAGATGGCAACCAATTAGCCACAAGGACAACAACCCCCGCAAGACAGATAGAGAGGAGCGAAGATCCACCTACTACACATCAACACAGAAGAGCTACCACGTTCAACTTCCATCTCAAGCGAGCGAGGCACCAGCAAGATCGAGGTTCACCTTTCTCTTGGATGACTAAATGCACGTGCATGGTACTAGTGGACTACTCTTTTGAGTAGATCTTATTATTTATGTTTTTCCCATGTTTCGGGGACAAAACATGCTAAGGGGGTGGAATGTTATATACCTAGGGGGGATAATATGGGGTACAAAGGGAGGTACCCAAGGTAATAATGTAATAATGGGATGGGCCATAGTAATAAATAAGGTGGTTAACCCATATCATGTAAGGGACCACAAGTAGTTAGTAATAATGTAATGGGCCCATGGTATTAGTTCGATGGTATGAAAGAACCATGGTAATGACCCATGGTATTGTATGTATGAGGCCTATATAGAGGCTAGAGACTCCACATGGAGACATGTCAAGGAATATTGTATGAATAGGCATATGGCTTGTGGAGTGGTCTCCTTCCTTAAGGAGTGAATGTATGGTGTTGCCCTACCTTAAGGATTTTGATTAATAATAAAGAATCATTTCTATCTATTTCTATCTTATTGTTTATGGGTTTATTTGTATTATCTTATATTTTCAAATCAGATCTATAACATAGTCTCAAGTATTTGAGAGCTTTTACAACCCTTTTTAATTTGCTCCAACTCCTTTCTCAGAGACACTATTTCGGCCTCACGTTCTTCGCCAGTCTCTTCTTTTTCTTTTAGCTTTGATTCGAAGAGATCTTCTCTCCTTCTTGTTTCCTCCTTTTCCACTTTCACTACAACAAAACAGGCAATTTGCGCCAGATTTAGCACCAGATTTTAGTGTATTTTTTCTCTCCATTGGGATGATCAGCTTGGCGCTAAATCTGGCTCTATTGTACAATTTTTAAAGCGTCCTTTTTTACACCAAATTTTGCATCTTTTTTATGCCACATTTTGCATCATACTTTGCACCAAGATTTGCATTTGGTTTTACAACAGGGTTTGATTCTAGTTTTGTGCCATTTTTTGCATCTATTTTTGCATTACTTTTTGCTTCCTGTTTTGTGCCATTCTTTGCTTCTTTTTTTTGTGTCGTAATTTGCATCGAGTTTTACACCATCTTTTGCATCTGATTTAGTGTCTTTTTTGCATTGAGTTTGTGCCAGTTTTTGCATCTAGTCTTATGCCATTTTTTGCTTCTAATTTTGTACTTATTTTTACATCTATTTTTGCATCAATTTTTCTACCTTTTTTTACACCATTTTTTGCATCTAATTTTGCACCACATGTTGAATCTAAATTAGTGCCAAATTTCTCATCCATTTTTGTACCATTTTTTCATCCACTTTGACGTTTCATTTGTCTCCCTTTTTTGCATCCTATTTTTCACCTAATTTTGCATCATTTGTTGCATCCAATTTAACGTCATTTTTAACAACATTTCTTGCATCCAATTTTGCATCCTTTTGAGCATCTAAATTTTCACCCTATGTTGGACCATTTGTTGCGTCCACCTTTGAATCCCATTTTGTGTGTAATGTTACGTTCAATTTTGAGCCATTTTTTTCATCTATGTTTGCATTTGTTTTTGCACCAAGTTTTGAATCATTTGTTGCACCTCGTTTTGCATCCAAATTTGAGCCATTTTTATGCCCATTTTCGCACCATTGTTTCTACTTTTATGTCCAAATTTTCACCATTTTTTATGTCCAATTTTACATCCTTTTTGGTGTCTAATTTTGCATCGTTTTTGGCATCCAAATTTGCATCCTTTTTTCTACCACATTTTGTGTCCACATTTGCATCTCATTTTTCACCTAGATTTTAGTCTGAATTTTCATCTAGTTATGCATCATTTTTGGCATCCTTAGTTTCACCCTTTTTTAGTCCCATTTTGCTTCTTGTTTTGTGTCTTTTCTTACATCCTTTTTGCACCCAATTTTTATCCTAATTTTACACCATTATTTGCATCCTCATTTTGGTGTCCATTTTTACATCCTTGTTTGCGCCCAATTTGGTATCTTTTTGTATGCCCTATTTTGTTCCCTTCTTTGTGTCTAGTTTTACACCGTTTTTTAATTTTATTTTAAAACCCTTTTTGTCTCATTGTTTGCATCTTGTTTTTATGGCTAGTCTAACATCCAATTCTACTCCCAATTTTGCATCGATGGTTACATCCACTTTTGGCTTCTTGTTTAGAGTTTTACTTTTACTTCCATTTTACTAATTTTATTACATAGTGAAATATATTACAGTTTCTAAATATCATTTTGTTGTAGGATTTAATGCACAGTTAGATGAACATAAAACCCTCTCAATTTATCCTAGAAACCTAAGATAGACCGATTAAGAGAAAGGTTGTTCTAGGGCTCAAGATTCTTAGTAGATCAAGCTATGGAGTATAGATTAAGAAAAGAAGAATGAATTCATTAGTCCTCGCATGCAGGTATTGTTGGAGTTTTTAGTGTAGCAAGGAAGCACTCTTAGATAGCTCCAAATCTTGGTCCTACACACAAGAGAGAGAACAAAGAAAACTTCACAACATAATATCTTGATAATTGAAATTATCATAAACATATAAATGTTACTGAATGAATAACTGTAAACCAAAATCCCATACATTCATTAGTTAAAGAGGATAAGTAAAGAATGAATAGTAGCATATGGAAGGAAGAACGACTATTCTATATTAATAAAGGAGTTGGAGGAAGGTTACAACCATCAGCTACAGTTGCAGCAACACCTCCCCCAACTCCTAGCTCCAAAACTCTCTCTCTCAAGATAGATCTCAGCAGCGTGATAATACATGGATTCTCATCATTTTCTCAATGGCCAAGCCTCCAATATATAGGAAAGTGAAGGCTATGAAGATTTCCCAAATTCCTCATTAGTTCAATTTTGGCAAAAGCTTTTGGGTGAATAATGTTTCCTCATATAAAATTCGCATTTTCCACTTTTTAGATGCTTTTGTGCTTAGGAAAAAGCTTCCCCATGATTTATGGCTCTTTCCCACTTTTGTATACTTTTATTTTTTAGGAAAAATCTAAATATGAGGATAAAGAGGTCACATTCCACCATATGAGTTTCCGAAAGTGAACAAGAGTGTCAAACTCTAGTTAACTCGAGCTTTTTTCCTCACATTAGAGGAATTTTCATTTTAAAATGTTAACATTGAATTTCCGTGTCATAATGTGTAAGTCAATCAAAATCCTTTAAAATTTAAAAGACATATAAGTGTGACTAGGCAGTGGATTTTTTTTAATAATATAACTTACTTAATTTAACTGTCAATGCTGCATAAGTGACCCAAAACTATATTAACTAGCAATTGTCCCAAAAGGTACAAAGAGAGGCCGATAGGATTATTAAATTGGAATTGCAAAATTTAGTTACAGAATTGAATATGATCTATGAGGAGCTTTGGGGGCTTATAGATTACAAGAGAATAGCAGAATTTTTTCAGTAAACATGTTAGTTGCGTACTGATCATCCTGGCCATTGGAGACAAAACTGGTGTTTATACTATTTTCCACAACTTATTCAATAAAATTATCATATTCATGGAATTTTAGAAAAATATATTATACATTAAAGTCTATAAAAAAATTATTAAAACAACTACACAATACACCTCTACTTGCTTTTAATAAGACTCACTATTTTAAATTTATAAAAAATAATTCATACAACAGTAATGAGCTTTAATAATATAAAATTTCCATAATGACTTGCCAAGAGGTATATAGGGTGTCCAGAATTGCCAAACTCTGCCCACTTATAGAGATTAAAGGTATCCGCAAAAGAAGAGATTGTTGAAACCATCAATGCAGGGTTCATGTTTGATGTCCAAAATGGAACAATAGTTGATTCTTGAAGTACATATTAAATTTCATGATATTTATAAGCGGTGCTTCTTTCACGAATCCCTCTATAGAAGGTTTCTTGTTTGTTCCATTAGTACTTCACATAGATTACAACCCTGTTGTTGTTTTTTGTTTTGTTTTTTTTTTTTTCTCTCGAATTTCATGTCCCCAACCAAATCGCAATGTTTCAGATCTAAGTGCCTTGTTCTCGAATTTTATTGAACACATCCAACAATTCATGTTAAAGCTTGAGGAGATCTACATCCTGCAAAATAATAGGCTAACAGAAAAGAACATTATATCAGCTACTTCTAGCATTATATTTATTACCCTAAACTGACCAATCATCTTAATAACTTTAAACTATATTAAAAATTTCAACTTATTTTTAACTGGGTATAATATTTTACTATTTAATTATCAAGATTAAATATATATTTCTTTTATTTTAAAAGTATAAAAAAATTATATATTAATTAAAACCTATAAAAATATAATAAATTTATAATTATAAAACTATTAAATAAAAGTTTCCAATCATAAATTTAAACTCAGCATTTCAATCCCAAAATTAAATTATACTCAGAACTTTATCCTGGAAATAAAGTTGTACTTTTACCACCAAGCAGTCCCAATTCATATTTAACCGATAAGGCTACTGCATATGAATGCTAATTTCCTCCGAACCTCATTCCCTACATTGCTCACTGGAGTTGGCTTCGCCATTCCCAGTATATAGTGCTAAATTTCGACATCTTTTTAAACAGTACACAATTTGATGATTTCTACTATCAGGTGTGCTTACCTGTTGTTTATTCAAACCAGCCACAAAAATGCAATACCGTCATTTGCATATTGCATGCAGGCCTTCCGAAGAGCATTTAACTTTCAAAGAGTCTTTCCTTCTCTTGGCCTATGGCAAGAGAAATTACAGGGTGAAAAATGCCTTCAGATCAAGGCCTTCAGATCAAGACTATATATAACATGAAATGAAGACAGGTTGTCCTGGAAATGTAAGGATGACCATATCAGGTGTAAGGATAAACCAACAACCTGACAGTTTTCTCTCGCTACCTCGTCCCACTTCAGCGTTCACTCAGGACATGTCAACATGATAAAATAAAAAGGAAATTCTGATTAAAAAACAGCAAATATCATCCAATGATCAATAAGGGAAGCTTTTTAACTGCTGAATACCATATTGAGAGAACAATATGTGATCAAAATAATGCTCATAACCCATGCAAAAATAAGGAAACCAAAGACTTCAGTTAATTAGCTGCTATACAATTTGTCCGACTCTAAATGTGCTTTACTCTAAATGTGCTTTGCCTTTACCAAGAATACCTTATTGCGAGTTGAGAAGGCTTATGAAAGTGGCCTGCTTACAGTTTTTCTTGCAGGTTTTTTTTCGATAGTATTCCCCCCCATGAACTATTGGTATATATCCTCTTCCATGCTTGATGTATTTGGATTCCCTAACATTAGCTAAACAAATGATATAAATAGCCTTCAACTTGTCATTTTTACTCAACAGTGGCAAACCATGTGTTGTTTCTTAAGGTAGAAGCCGAAAGTAATGATAGCCAAGCTTCATCGATTTCAAAAGATAGCGGAGACTGGAGAGGGGATTCAGAACAGAGAGAGGCTTATTTAATTATAGACATCAATTCTTATAATTCCAATTGGCGGCGGAGGATCAACAAGATAACTCCAGAAACTCCAGAAATGTTAAAGAGATAATTTGCAGTTTCAACAAGCATTCTGAAAGCTATCTTGTGTTTGACTGATAACTTATGCTCGAGAGTCTAGTCAAATAACCAACACAAAAAACCAATTAAGTGAGAAGTGCAATCTCATTTAATCTACATGTCTGAAGGAACAATGTGCTACTATAACCAACGAAACTCCAGAAATGTTAAAGAGATAATTTGCAGTTTCAACAAGCATTCTGAAAGCTATCTTGTGTTTGACTGATAACGTATGCTCGAGAGTCTAGTCAAATAACCAACACAAAAAACCAATTAAGTGAGAAGTTCCATCTCATTTAATCTGCATGTCTAAAGGAACAATGGGCTACTATAACCAACGAAACTCCAGAAACGTTAAAGAGATAAATTCAACAAAATCATAAGGGAAGAATATTCCTTAGCTATTTTCTGACAATATCACAAAAATAGATCCATACAATCTTAAGATTTGCCAGGATATTGTTGAGCATTAGGGTATTTATCCCAAATTTTCAAAACTATATAGCAGATCAGAAAAGTCTTGGAAAAATGTGCCTTTGAATTATAAATTTTCTCATATTAAAACTTTGAAGGATTTACCGACTATTTGCACTCTTGAGATAAGTATGCTTTCTTAATATAATCCATGGAGATGATCTATGACAATGCTTTCTTAATATAATCCATGGAGATGATCTACCATTTAATATATTTTCTACTTGCATCAGGGCAATATAATAGCAAGAGTAGATAAATGCCACAGAAAGGTCCTATGTCTGATTAGTTCATTTTAAATCTGCTGCTACAGAAAAGGCAGATGTTTTACCGTATTTCAAGATAATTCAGTCGCTATGCCATCCTTTTAATCCCAATTACCTATAATAATACAATCAAGTAGCTAACTACAGTCCCAGCTCTGGAATCCTTTAGCATAAGCTCTGTTCCATACCCAACTATAAGTTAGCAGATTAGAAAAGGAAAAAAGAATTTATGTTCAACCATCAACGAAGACCAAGCAAGAACTACACAGGTTTCTGCACAATCTGCAACAATAAGCCTCACGCACACACTAAAATATATACATTCAATACAGAAAATTATTTCCGAAAGTTCCTGTATAACCTGCAAACATTAGCCTATCCCACACACCACAGTATATACATTTAATGCAGAAAATTTCCATACATCCAAGAAAATGTTCTTGAAAACCTTCACAAAGACCTTATAGATCCACAACCTTTTGTCTAACCACATAAACCATTATATTCTGGTCAGCAAAATAGCCAATTTGAACATAAGCAGCCTGCCTCTGTATTCATTTTTAAAATAAGATAGCTAAAATTTGATCTCTTAATCCAGTAAAACGCACCAGATTAGTAGCTTTCTGCTTTGAAATTCAAGCAAGGATTTATTCAAAAACCTCGATACGTTCTTTGTTTCTTTGAATTTGAAAAAGTACAGAAAACACATAAGCAATTGATAGGGAAAACTTTCATAAGAAACTATGAATTGCCAACAGAATTCACGATGCAATTTAACAGTTAAACCTAAAGCATGGATGGGCTTATTCTCTCTGGGGTTCGACAATCTAAAAAATTTCAAATCTTTGATTGTTTTGCAATCTTGAACCACTCAGTGTGGAAGAAACCAGGCATATCAATCTTCTCATAGGTGTGATCACCGAAATAATCTCGCTGTGCCTGAACCAGATTTGCAGGCAAACTCTCCCTTCTATAGGAATCAAAGTACGCCAAACTTGCAGACATACCTGGAACGCTGACACCAGCGTTGATCGCAAGAGTCACAACTCGCCCCCAAACCAACGAAAAAATGCAGAGGATTTACAGGAGCTCGGGTCTCGGTTTTTATTTAGACGAAACTTGTTCTGCGGCTTCTGGATGGGCCTCCAATGCTTGCCCAGCATCATACCAAAAATAAAACAAGGAAAAATCCCCAAAGCAAGGAAAAATCCCCAGACTTTCTTCTGCAAATCGCGTTTTGCTGGAACCAAATTTCACGCCACGTGTCGACCTAGCAATGAAAAGGACGACGAAAGCTTGTTTCAAAGAAAGGCCTATCGGCCTAAATATTAAAAATAAATTTAATATCTTAATCTATAAAAGTTAGAATATCTAGAATATTTTTAATGAAGGGTAAATCATGGCATATTAAATAAATAAATTTAAATATAAAATCCTAAATCCTAAATTTAATTTAAATTTTAAGTTTACTTTCTTAATTTAAATTTTATTAAATCTTGTATTGATAAATTAATTTCAATATAAAATACATGTAGATGGTTAATTTTGATAAAAGTGACATTTATTTGGGTAATTTAAATTTCCTTTAAATTTTGAATTTGCTTTCTTAATATAAATTTGCTTTTTAATTTAAATTTTATTAAATCTTGTGCTAATATATTAATTTAAATATAAAATACATATACAATTATTTTGATAAATGTGACATTTATTTGGGTAATTTTGGTAAAAGAATAATAAAAATGATATATTAAAAAAGTGTCTACATGGAATTATTTTATTAGTTTCTTAATTTTTCTGAGGTGGTTATTATTTTGGTAACAAAAGTTAGATGAAGGGGACAACTTGTTATAGACTAGGATACCATGGTCCTCATGGTACATAACTTTTATTATAGGCTTATATAGTTTAGGAGAAAGGGTTATTTCAACCAACAACATAACATTCTCCTCCAAGATGATGAGGAGGTATTTTCATGTATAACACATTTAAGAATGTATCACAATTCAAATTCATAACTTAGTATTTGTAAAGAAATTTAAGGGTAATTGATAACATTCATAAAAAATATAGCAGTATCCTCATATATGACAATTCTCCATCAAAAAATCATTGACAATTTTCAATATACATATATTACTACTAAATCAACATTTATCACAGATATCATTATTCCAAGGTAAATTCACAACATTACATCCAAAAATAGTAATGTCATCATACATAATCATTCTCCATAAAAAAGCATTGACAGGTTTCAACACATATATAAAGTAACAAGATAATACTAATAATTTCATCATCATCCTTAATTAAATCAACTAAGATTCAAATGTGTGATTATCATATCAAAATGTTTCATGAACACCATTATTCTAAGTTAAATTCACAACATCCATCAAAAGATAGTAATATCATCATACATAATAATTGTCCATCAAAGTAATGTTGATAATCTTCAATATATACATAAAAGAACAAGATAAAAATGATAATATCATAATCATATTTAATCAAATCAACTAAAAGTCAATGTAAGATTACCAAATTGAAATGTTTCATAGAGATCATTATGCTAAGGTAAATTCACAACATCCATAAAAAAATAGGAATCTCATCATACACAATAATTCTTCATAAAAAAATTATAAACAATTTTCAACATATTCACAAGGTAACAAGATAGTACCGATAGTATTATCATCATTATTCAAATAAAATAAAGTTCAAATGTATGATTACCATATTAAGACATCCATCTAAATATAAAAAATAACACATGGCTAGCTAGCACCACGAAAATCATAGCCAAGCTCATCCTCATGATCATTTCCATGATCATCATCCTGACCATCCTGATAATATCATCCACATAATCATCACCAATGCCATCGATATCCTCATCATCATCATCTTTGATATATGATTTAATCTAAACATAGTCTATATCATCATCTTCATCGTCACTACCTATAGCGTTCTGGGAAAAAAAACAATATTACATGTTAGTACTAATTCTATACCAAAATGCATATTTTTATTACAATGCTAACAATAAAATGAGGTAGGACATAATAACATTTAATAGTACTAAAAATAAAATGAAAATATGGCTTAAGATATATTGGAGATCCAACTAAGATTACACTTGTAATTCACATTAAGTAGTAGAATCATTTTTTAATCCATATGAAGTAGGTACCCACTTGTTCTTCATATTATATTGTGAATGTTTCTTATGATTTCCATGCAGAATTGGTAAATTAATATTTACTGGAAGCTTTATTTCAAATTATAATTGTAACTCAAATTAGAAATAGAAGAAATTTTAACAAAAAAATAATGTCACATGAAAAAGTAAATTGTTTTTAATGAAAAATAAGTCGCATACAATATGAATGTTACTTGAAATATTGAGTTGTTTTTAATGCATGTACTTTTCTCTATAATAAGATGGATCCTAATGTTCTTTCAAGAACAAATACTCACAAATAATTACTTCATTTTATCCATTATCACACTTAATCCATTATACCTAGTGACGACAATGATTCCATTCAAATTGCTTTGAACTCTCTAAATATAATGTAAAATAGAAAACTCCACGATCAAGTGTGACTAGGAGTGTATATATTCATATGTTTTCCAAAGAGGGTGTGAATACATGAGTTACCATTCATTGGGCCTTATTTTTCTTTCTTTTGATTTTTCTTATATATAGGACTTAGGGAATAAGGTTTTCATAAGTTTTGAACAACTCATAGATATAATGTTTACATAAATTTTCGCTTTAACCTTAGAGTTTAGACTTAGATAAATCATTATAGTGTATATTTAATGATTTTGGCTTTCACTTTTTTATTTTATTTCATCATAAATAACAAAAGGAGAAATATTTTGCCACAAATCTATGAATTCTTAATCATAAAGGCATCATGCGATGAAAAAATTTAATGATGTTATTCCCTATGAAAATGATGGGTATTCTTGAGAAACGCTTATGCTTGTGGATGTCTCCTCCCTGGTTGAGAGGGAGTGAGCATTGACACCATATTATCCATTTGTCATGTACTATGGCTGAGACTAATAGGCGTAAGCCTACTAAAGACACCAATAGGGAGGATGGTGGATTAGATAAATAGATGGGACCAATATTCTTTGAGAATTTGTGCTTTGACTAGGACTAACCGCCATAAGTCAAGTACGTTAATCCAAGATAAGAATAGTCATCAGGATCAACTTTTCCTAGTGTCAAATATTATGACAGTGGATTAGGAAATGATCATGTGAGGACATCCCTGATGAACATCCTAGTGTGGTAAGTGCCTAAAGAGGCAGTGGTGTCCAAATTTATGCCTCCCAGCATTGTGTTATGATATAATAGAGATATATAACTTGTTAGTCAAGGCCTTTCTATTTTGAAAATTTTTGCTATGATGATTTAAATCATTGTTGATGCTTATTAATCCAGATCCCTTCTTATATGAATATTTCAACTTGATAGTACTTTTTTGTCTCTTTATGAGTATCTCCCTAGTTTAGAGGGAGTGTCATCATCTTCAATATCATCATCATCACCACCATCAATCTTATCATTGCATTATTGTCATAACCACCATTCATGCCATCATCATCATCATCATCATCATCATGATTATGGACATTTTTGTCAATTGTTCATAATTATAGGTGTCGTAAGAAATATCATCAACCCAAAAAATATTACGAGTGCTCAAAAAGGGTTGTTAGGACATATGATATATTCAAGAGAAATGACAATTTTATTTTTTAGAGATAATCGATGATCATCATCGCCACTACCAATATCATCATCATTATAATTTTCATCATCCCCATCATCATAATTAATGTAATTTCTATCATCATCATTGTCAACTTCTTCATGTACATCATAATCATCATTCATGTGACTATTGTTGTTGATGATGACCAAGATGAAAATAATGATAATGATGATGAATTGGAAGACGACTCTAAAGATAATGATTATGATTATGACCATGACAACATTTAAAAATTGGGAAGATTGTCCAAGGTCATTAGCATCGCCATCATCATCATTTTTATTATAAACCCCTTCATCTTTATCATCATTTTGATTATCATAATAATCACAATTCATGTCATTGTCATCATCTTCATTATCATCATCGTCATAATTATCGACATTGTCATCAGTTGTTCATAATTGTTAATGTCATAAGAAATATCATCAATGTAAAAATTATATGAGTGTTGGAAAATGGATGCAAAATTCAAAAAAAAAATGGGGGCAAAAATAGATGTAAAATTGGATGAAGAGTTGATACAACATAAGTAGATGCAAAACAAGACAGAAAAATTGACACAAAAGTGGACGAAAAAGTAGATGCAATAGTCGATGCAAACTTGGACATAAAATAGGGTGCAAACATGGATGATAAAGTGGAAGAAAACATGGGTGTAATAGTAGGCATAAAACTTAGCATGAATTGTTGTGAAATAAATGTGGATACAACAATGAACAAAAAAAAGACACAAACTTGGATGCAAAAATGAGGCAAAATTGGATTAAAAAATGGATGTAAACATGGACCAAACATGGGTGCAATAGTGGACACAAAATTATATTCAAAATTGGACGCATCAGAAGTGGATGTAAAAGTAGATGCAAAATGGGATGCAAAAAACAGAAAAATTATTTGATGCAAACTTGGACACAAAAGAGGATGCAAATGTGGATGAAAAATTGGAAGAAAATGTGGGTTTCAATTATAGGGACAAGATATGGCACAACAAAAGTGGATGAGAAAGTGGATGTAATAAAAAACACAAAAAATATGCAAACTTGGATGCAAGAAAAGATGCAATAAGGGATGAAAAAGTGGATGCAAACATGGGTGTAACAACAAAAGAAAATTGGATGAAAAATATGGATGCAATGGAAGTAGATGTAAAAGATGATACAAAATTAGATGCAAAACCCAACACGAAAGTGGATGCAAAAATAGATGCAATATTTTGATGCAAAAGTGGATGCGAAGATGGACGCAAAATTGGAACCAAACGTGGGTACAATAGTAAGTACAAAACATGGTACAAATAGTGTCACAACAAAAGTGGATGTAATGATAGATGCAAAAAAAGAAGCAAATGAAGA
>APFE030882005.1:0-87026 GCA_000404065.3 Pinus taeda | reverse complement strand
ACTATGGCCTATGGTATCCTAGAGATGCGGATCTCACTCTTCATGCTTATACAGATGTAGATTGGGCTGGAAGCGTGGATGACCGAAAAAGCACTAGTGGTGGTGCATTCTTTATGGGTTCCAGATTAGTATCTTGGTTTAGCAAGAAACAGAGTTCTATTGCATTATCTACAGGTGAAGCAGAATATGTGGCTGTTGCATCCTATTGCACTCAACTCCTTTGAATGATGCAAACCTTGCAGGATTTTGAAATCACTTGTACACCACCTATCTCCATCTTATGTGATAATACAAGTGCAATCAACATTTCAAAGAACCCAGTCATGCATTCAAAGACCAAGCACATACTGATCAAGTATCATTTTCTCTGGGAACAAGTGCTGGAACAAAAGGTCAAATTGGAATATGTTCCCTCCAAGGAACAAGTTGTTGATATTTTCACCAAAACGTTGCCCAGGGAGACATTTGAATACCTCAGACAGAAGCTGGGGGTTGTTGATGCATCATCCTGTTGTTGAATCTTGTCTATTGTACATAGGTGGATACACATACATTTACTGGTCTATGTGGGTCGAATGAGTCCATCAGAGATCATCTGGCACAGGTTCAAGGGGAGCATATATTCTTCTAATGATGCATTTTTGGCATTATCTTAGAAGTCCTTGGTTTGATTTCCCAAGAGTTTTCTGGTGGAGTAGATCAATATGTGTTGGTCTGAAGGTTGATTATGTTGATAGTTGTTCTTGTCTCTATGTCATGTACTTCTTTTCATATCAAGGTCATGTAACGGCTTATTTTGGTTTCCCCACTATGCCTGGGATGAATGAGTTTTGTCTATCTTCTGTATTCCCACTTGGATGTGAGATGGATGTATGTATGAGTCTTGATGATAGGAAGGTTACTTATAATGTATGGAGTCATGTTCTTTCTTGTAGAACATCTTTTTGCAGACAGCATTTCAGCACAGAGCATATACAGAGGGGGAGCTCATTTAGAGTTTTCAGCAGGTACTCAAGGGGAGTATGGTAGTCCGCCCCTTTTCCCTTGATGTCAAAGGGGGAGAGTGATTGGTTTTTGTTGCCATCAAGTCCAAAGGGGGAGATTGTTGACATTATGATACATATGTTGTACTTGATGGCAACCCACTCATCTCAGATGATAAATTGTAGTGCAGCAAAGTTCACGCACTTTCATGCAGAGAAAAGTTCCTTTCATGCAGAGAAAAGTTCACGCACTTTCATGCAAAGAAAAGTTCCTTTCATGCAGAGAAAAGTTCACGCACTTTCATGAAAAAATAAAAAAATAAATTTCCTTTCATGCAGAGAAAAATTCACGCACTTTCATGCAGAAAAAATTCCATGCACTTTCATGCAGAAAAAAGTCCACGCACTTTCATGCAGAGAAAAGCACACAAACATGGGTAATCTTATGGTTGGTTCATGGTATTAGTCCAATAGTTTTTGATCCTATGGTTTTGGTCTGTGGTATTTAGTCCTTGGTATTTGAACCTATGGTTTTGGGCCATGGTATCTTGTCATAAGTGTTGATCCCAAGTATTGGGTCCATGGTATTGAATTGTTATGGTTTTTGGTCCGTGCTATTGTGAAAGGCCTAAGGCTATAAAAGAGGAAGGAGATCATTTGGCAAGGCATCTTCTGAATTATTGAATATCTGATAAAGTGCTAGATCTCGAATACTGTGATTGGGTTATGGTGCAGATCTGGATTTGAATGAAGAAGGAACCTGAGCGCAAGGAGAAGGATAAGTTCTATTGATGGGTCAAAATCTTAAGGCTGGAATACTGGTATCTCTATATGATTTTGATCTGTGATATGTGGCACACGCCTGATCTATAAATCTGATAATCTAGGTTAACTAATATCTGAATGTTTGAAAGAATGAATTTATAGATCTATACGCAGGTCGGTATTGACAAAGCAGCGTATGCACGCAGGTTTTTGCATAGAGGAGTAGCGTACATCTCTTGATTTATGTTCTAGATACTTTTGATTATTGCTACAGTGTTCTGGGTTCAAAAGTGGGGTGTGATTACTGTTATTATGATATGGGTACAGTCGTCAGAGAAGTGTTTATTTTGATTCAATTTTGATTGGTGAAAAGGTGATTGGTTGATGTAGAAATTCTTGATGTTATTTGTGGATCCAGTCTAAAAATTTATGAAACGTGGTCCCTGGAAGGAAGAGAAGGTTGTAGTCTTCTGCAGGTAGCAGCCTACGTACTAGTTATCTCAACTAGTACAAGAACTAAGGGGTTGTAGCTCCTTCAGGAGAAGCTAGACAACGAGAGACTGTTGTAGCTCTCTGCAGGTAGCAGCCTGCGTACTGGTAAAGGACTGCACCAGTACAAAATCATTGTAAAAAGAAGTTTCTAATTGAAAAGATAGAGACATATTGCAGCAGGTGGTTTTCACCCACATTGGTTTCCACCTTATATCTTGTGTTTTGTGTGTGATTGTCTTCTGCTCTATTTTTTTGTTCCTGGTTACTGTTTATATGATCCTGATGCACAGATTAAATGTTCAACATCTGTAGAATATTTTAAATTATAAGTCTGTATGGTATGTGTGAGTTTCTTATCTGTAGTTGCATTAATACTCGGTTTTCTCTAACTGAAGTAGAAGTATATGTTCTGGGTTTGAAAAAAGAAAATAATTGGGCCAGATAATATTGATTCACCCCCTCCTCATATTATTTCAACCAACCGCCCTTGTCCTAAGTTTTAAATTCCCCCCCACCCCCCCCACATTATTTAGCTTTAACTCTGCCATTCATATATTTCCCGACAAAACCTCTAAAACCCATTTAACCCATAAAACCCCTTTAGCCTAAGTTTTGGTTCACCCCACTTTATAAAGATAACTCTGCCATATCACCATTTTCCCGATATAAAAACCTTTTTAACCAACCCCCATGGTGTGGTTAACAAACCACGTCGTATTTAACCCTGATACCACTATATTTAAACACGTGCATTATACTTTTAACCCACACCACTTATTCATTAAATAATTACAAGTGTAATTATCCTTTGGGCCCCACTAATCTCTACCTAATTTCCCTCTGTGTAGCTTCACTGCACGATAGTCGTTAGATCTTTCACCCCCAAATCTAACGGTGTACATCAATATCGTACGCTCCTGATGTCTGACCTTTACCAACCCGAGAGCACGCAAAATTCGTGTTTTTGCTTGGGCCCCTTTTGGTCACATGGCAGCTACATGCTAACTCGTGTGCTCTCATGAAAATATTGCTTGAGGGCGAAAAGCGGTGTGATGGCCTCTGAAACTGCCTTCTCGCTAAAGCTAAAACCACTCACTGTTCATATTATAAAATTTCGCGCCAATTCTAGCTGTTACCCGTTAAAACCCCAAAGACCTTCATTTTCACTCTTTTCGCTCGTTTTTTTAGTGAAAGATGCCTTAGCCATGTACGCCATCCTAAGCCTCTGCGACCATATTTCACCATGGATTCCCTCCCGAACACACTCCTGACTCCGTCCACAGTTCTTCCCAATTCAAATACAGCCTTCGGTCGCCTCCTCTCAAAGCTGGATTTTATTAACAAATAGTTTTATTTTGTAGGTTATTAAGCAGAATAGAAGCTTGGATAAATAGTTTTGATACTAGTTCCAAAGCCTGTTTACTCCAAGATTCACAAAGAAATGTATTCAAAGGGATTAATTTAGAAGAAAAAGACAATTATCGCAGTACATAAGGAAACAATTTACACAGTAAAATGTTAAAAAACGGAGATGAAATCATTTTCACCAGCATAGCAAATGATTCTTACAAACTACTCTCCAAGCAACATTATGTATTCTACATAGTAAAAATCGTTTTTACTAAAAACACTTAAACATGAAAGAGTGAGTAAGATTTGGAATAAAAGGTAAAAATGAAAGCAAGTGATAGAGCATTCATAGTAAAAGACTAAACAGAGGAGACAAATAAAGAAATACAGTTGAAAAACAAATAGATGAAAGTGTATCAGATGAAAGGTCATAAGTAAATATGACATCCAGCGTGAAGACCAAACAACCAAGCAGCTTAAAGGGAAAAATATCAGAGATTAAAAGACAACATAACCTAAATAACGGGTACAGAAAACAGCAGTTCAATAGTTGTTTCTATCTTCTTGGATGAAGATATTTCCTTTTCCTAGATTAGTTCTCAATGCAATTTGAGATATTTTGTAAAGTTCTTTTGTATAAATACTTCATAATTCAAAGTATTCAGTGTGGATTGCTATACATTTGTAGGTTTACTTTGATCTTAAACCTAGGGGTTATTGTACCAATTTTCAAGTCAACAGACTGGAGCAAGTAATAAAAAGATTGCACTAGAGGATTCATGAGACGAGTTATTGCAGTGAAGTATCTCCTTTGTCTGATTTTGTTACTCTCTTATGTGTTTCATAAACTTAAATATTATCTAAATTTGAATGAATTAACTGGAAATTTAACTCAGAACTTTTTTAAGTACACTCTGTTTTGCACAGTTAGTCATTTATATGTTTTCCTCTAATACCTAGCTTTGAGAACCCTTAATTGCACTCCCATCCTGGTTGACCTCTTTCACTTATCTTCATGATCTAGCCTAGGGAACCCTTAATTTCTCCTTGGATCTGATTGGAAACCATTTCACCTTCAAGCCTTTGAGATCTGTAGTAATTCCTCTATCTTTCCCTGTAGATAATGTTTTTAGAACTTAATCCAGTCTTGTTTTTCTGACATTTGACCCCATAGCCCAATGGTAAAAGACAACCCTTTTCATCTAAGTAAGTGATTCCACCACCCAAATTCAAATAAAAAACCCAAGCACAATCATAACTAGCCTAAAATTAATTAACTAAAACAAAGTTAAATCATAAAGAGAGAGCCCTCTCTGAGATTAGAAAGGTGAGCTCCTAATCTCCAAAAGTGGTTTGTGGTTATCTCTATCATTTCTTTTTTCTAACAACTTAGAAGAAATTTTGGAGTGATAACACACAATACTCTTCTTTGAATGTTTTTGTATATCTTACTCCTTCTGATGGATCCAAGGGAATAATTCTCTCATATTGGTTCCTTCAAATATCATATGTCTCTTCTTTAGATTAATTATGGCCATATTATCAAATGCCTAGTCAATTCCAAGAAATGTAATATAAGGGTTACTATCATCAATAATCTTTATTACTTCAAAGTCAACAGTAATGCGAACTCCTTCAATATTTACTATTACACCTGTTAGTCTTCCTAAGGGGAAGACATTTTGCTGATTTTCCATCCTTAACTGAATAGGTGACAATTGTAGCTTCAGCTTACCCTTTAATTCCCATGTATTCTTTTTCAAAACGTTAGCATCAAATCCCAGATCTAGAATAACTTGATGCATCTCATATTCTCCTATCTACACACTAAGCGTCATTTCTCTTCCAGTTCTCTTATGTTGATGTAAGTTATTCACTGCGAGCATCTAATCTTGTGGTGTTTATTTTGATGCACAAGAATCTATCAACTGCTGAAGCCCTTCTACAGCCTCTTGATTTCTTAATAATTTCATACAAGTTTGCAGAAAAGACTTTAAAGTAACTCTTTGATTTGTTGATTCCTGTTCCTATGTCGGAGCTCGATTCTGCGTCGAAACTTGATTTTTTGTAGGAGCTCGATTCTGCATCGAAACTTGATTATGTGTTGAAGTTAATGACATGTTTCTTTTGATTTTCTGATCAAACTTTGGCTACGCACTGGAGGTCGAAGCTCCAACATCCATAAAGCTTCATTTTTCTTCCATAAATACTTATTTTTCCTTCTAAATATCAAAAATAGGAAATTTCTCAATATATTTTCTAACCCATGTACTTTCATATTCTTTCTTCTCATCTTCTTTATCACCTCCCGTCACAGCTCCACCTCTAGTGACAATACTAATTCGAGGTCCATTGGTCCTCCTTTCAGCGGTTATCATTTGAATATTCTGTCTCAGCTACTGATTCATTTTTTCTTTCATCTTTGCTTAAGTACAGGGAATTCTTCAATTACATGGTCAAAGGATTTATAGTACTTACATGTTGTTGTAGGGTTCTGATAATCTCTTTGTTGGAGTGTTTTCTTCTGGAGGGTGTACGAAAAGAAACCACTTTATATTGTGGATGAAAAAAATCCCTAATAGTAAAAATGGTTGTTAAACAATGTGGATCTGTAGCAAATGATAGAAACAAAACCTGTGAAAGCCCTGATCTATGAAATATAAATAGTTAAACAACAAAATGGAATAAGAAAATACGTGCAAGTATCTCCAATAATCCAATGGAAACCAGATATATAAAGAATATATTTTATTAAATGACACATGTGAAGGGAACAAATAATGTTACCAGTCCCCCTCTATGGAATGGCTTCTTGGCTATCCTCAATGTCTTCATCTTTTTGTAGAGTCTCTATCCTCTATAATGTGTAAAACCCAGCAAACAAAATATTTGAGCTCAATGAGAACTCAAATGAAAAATAAAATGGTGTGCAACAATGATAATAATCAAAGCTACAACAACAAGTGCAACAATGAAAATGATCAAAAGTGAATAATGAATGTGTAACCCTTCTATTTATAACAAAATACTAGGTTATTCTCAAATAATGGGAAATAATAAAATATTATTAACCAAATTCTAGAATTAACCATTTGGAATATTTTATTATATTTGGTTGGAGGGAAAAGGTATTTAAATTGGTTAAAAACTTTTATTTAGAAATAATAAATAAATAACTTATTTATTTATCATCTCAAGAAATATGGTTAAGGAGTAATAAACAAATAATTACTTATTTAAGTATTCCTAGGGGATTTAATCAAACTTGACAAGGAATAATAACTAATTAGTGATTAATTAATTATTCCTCGAGAAAAATAAGATAAATAATTATTTATCTATTTATTTCTCATAATTGGGTCAAATATGACAAGGAATATTAGTTAAACAATGGTTTAATTAATTATTCCTAGAAGATAATTAAATAAATAGTGATTTATTTAATTATTCTTCATGGGTTTAACCATAAAAAACTTAACAAATGTGGTTTATTAAGTAATTTCTTATAGCGAAAGAAATTTTACTATGGTAAGATTGGCCCTACATGGTGTGCTTTGATCCATCCAGTAAATTATGGCTAGGTGATCCATTTTTGGTGCTAACAGATTCCCTCCCAAAGTACGAGTGTTAGGAGAAAAACGTATGACTGAAGTACATTGTAAGGACACAATCACTGGACACCGAAGGGGAGTCAGAGAGAGAGAGAGAGAGAGAGAGACCAATGGAGCTAAATCGAAAGAGGATAGTGAGAGAGGTGGTGAGACCAACTAAATAATGTAAGTCTCCTTTTATACTATGGTACCTAATCTTAGTGAGGCTGGGAAGGGATACCTATACCCGCCGACATAACTCAGTACAAAAAATAATGATGCACCCAGAAAAATGAAACTGAGCAATAATGTGCATGTTGAATGGTACATGACATGTTGGCATAAATGAGCCAGAAAATATTATAATGTGTCCCATATACATAATGTGCCTGGAAAAACATGAGCCAGGTCTGAATACAATAACATCTGAGTACATGATATATATTGCCCTTCGCTCAAAAAATGGGTGGGAGGGAGGGTAGAACAACCAAAGAAGTCGTGTTGAACAGGAAAAGGGCTCTATAAAACTAAATAGATCATTTAAAGGAGACATGCATGTTATGAGAACTGCAAGCGGCACGAACCGAACCCATCAAATCTGTGGAATTGCATCTGAGGCTGTAGCATAATATGAATTCATTCATACATGTGGGGGGATACCTGAAGGGCCACCCCCTCATGAGGTCTGAAACATCTCACACAAGCCTGGGAATCACTGGTACAATCTATTACTTCACTAGACCATCAAATAAATGAATCACGAGTATGACACAATCAAGTCAAAGGGAAATGATGATTCCCTTTTCTTGATTTGAGGCACCAAACAAGAGTGGAAGCTAGAATCAAGATACACCACCCTCTAGGCCGTTCTTCTGGAATAGATGTGTTGATGTTGACAAAATAGGTCCCGCCATAGGTGAGGCAATGAGGATCCTCAACTAAGGCACTAGACAGAATAGTAATGTGATTGATGGATTGACACCGGGAAAAATGGGGAAAATGGGACCGAGGGACAAATAGATGACTTCCCTTGTTAGAGCATAAAGTGCATGGTTGACTTGGCAGCGACTGACTAGACTCTGGAGGGGATGGTCGACAGTATGACTGAAGGCCAAAATGGGCAACACGGCATGAATGGTATGCAAATATGGATGGAATATTATGACATGATAGAATGGGACACGAAATAGACTCCATCGATGCAAAGGCTACTCATCGAAGATGCTTTGAACAAGGGTGACTCGATGATGATGCCACACAAAATAGGCCCAGTGGGGATCATGAAAACATGGGAAAATGATGGTTTTTCATGTTGAAAATGGACACATGAGATGACAAGCACCAAGGAAGGTAATCCCCAAATTACAAGCATTGCATATGAATAAATTTTATTTTAAGAGGTGACAAAGTGACCCTTCTTGGAAAAATGGCTTCTAGGTGAAATATCATACCATCAAAAACAAAGAGAGACCCATTATAGTGCTCGATGAAATATTTCCAATGGTTTTGATGGTTTGTCAAACCGAGCTACTGTTTTTCCGCAATGGGCAACAGAAAAACTGGGGGTTTTCCTATAAAAGGGCATTTTCCCTCCAATTTAATTAATTTTCACATTGAGCTTTGTTGAATTTGGAGAGGAGGAAAAGGTCCTAAATCTTGTATAGATTGTAGTGAACAAACCGAACATTAGAATCAGGATCTGCAACTTTTAGGCAAGTGGCCTTACTTGTCAAAAGATGGCCTTAATGCTTCTTGGAACGATGGTTCCTGGTGAAGAATTAATGGAAGAGGAAACAAGAAGGAACTACTAGAGGAGGTCTAGAATCATCCTCACCCACTAAGTCAAACATGGGGACTATGTGGTAAAGGTGCTATGACATAGAGTATAATATGTGAAGATACAGTATCAAACGTCTATGATATGTGATGTGAATATGGCTCGCCGGAGAGGCTGGTAGGAAAAACTATCCAAGGAATGGGAGGATAATCGACCATACCTAGATCCGGTGGAACATAGGCCGAGACTTATGTTAATCAATTGATAATATGGACAGGGGAAAACCATCATGCCCCCAAGCATGGGATATTACCTGTAAGCATATGTGATGGAGGGGACTGATCTAGTATGAAAAGGTGGGAATGATGCCCTCTTGCAAGAGGAGTTTGTGGAGCGCCATTTTGTTCAAGTGCTCGAAAAAGGGATTCAAGAATCTCGGCCCAACTTGGCACAAGATCCTCCAAAGGATGATAAGGAGATGTAGGGGCCTATGTATTTCCCAGTATGCTATGGGCATACTGGATGTATTTACAGTGGTAGACTCCAAACACATTTTTTTTATATGTTGATACATAATGTGGTTATGCATTTTTTATATGATGATTGTGGTTCGCCATTTGTTTTGGTTATGGTTGTCTTCTGTGGTATACATGTGATAAATGCCAATATAGAATATTGTTTGCAATGGTATCCACATAGTTATTTTGGGCTCTAAGAACATGACTGAAAGTAATGGTTTCAAATTCATGTACCAACAACTTAAATCGTAGATATTTTTTAAATAGGACTTGGTTATGCACATGATTCACACCATTCAATTGCATGACAAGCAGTAAGGAATCTAAACGAACATGAACATAAGGATGCGATGAGCAAGGGCATTGACTAAAAAACCTATCACTGTATCATATTTGGTCTGGTTATTGGTGGCAGGCCCAATGCACACACCGTTAGAATGGAATAACGTATGAAAGGGGGTGAAAATGGCCCATGCTTCCAAGGCTAGATTCCTGGAGAAGCGACTCGCACCGTTGGCATAACCTATATACAGTGTGGATGATGGATCCATCTAAAAGGTGTAAAAGACAACAAATGAGATGATGCAACCTACCTAAATGCATGACAGAAATAAATACATGCAAATAAATGGGATATGTTATGAGTAAAATTTATTAAGGTAGAGTGCATTGCAAGGATTAGGAAGGAGTTGACCTACAAAATCCTCTAGAAGATATGCCCCCTTACCTAAATCCTTACAAATTATGTAAGGTCCTAGAAATAATGATGAGTGAGACAATGACGAAGGATAAAATCAACACTGCGAAAATAAATGTCATCGTCGATGAGAATATAGCGAGGGGCCTGGTATCGAGTACGTCGTCGATCATCTTGAGTAAGATGGGGGGTGTTATCACTCAAGTTGTCCCTAAGCTCCTGAAGGGATACGGCCGAGGTAACCACAAACCAATCTTTAGACTGCAGGTTCTAGCCTACCTGCAATCAGAGAGGGCTCTCTCTTAAATATTTTGTTGAAGATGATTTTAGGCTAGCTATTGGGTTCAAAGGGTTTTGTTGTTTGGTGGTAGGGAGGATGATGCCTTCAAATAGAGAGGTATGCATAGTGTGATAAGTTCAAACCATTGAGCATGGAGTCAAGGAGTAGGACTGCTGGTGCATTTTCTTGGTCACAAGTGGAAAATGGAGCAAGGTAGCTACACATAAAACAATCTTCAAGCTAAAGGAGATGAAATGAAATATAAGGAATGAGAGGCAATTAAGAATCTCTCACTCGGCTTAACAGAGGGAAGGAGAATGAGCTCTATCTAGGGGCAGTGAAGAATCCCTGGATAACTGTCATACATGGGTGAATTAGGGCAAATATGAGCCAAAAGGAATTCACATTTATATCTAATTCAGAGAAAAACATATAGAAACAACAGAAATTGAGCATAGAGTGCAATTAAGAAAAGTCTAGGCTATTCATTTTTCTTGTTATTTAGATAATGATATGATAGCGGTTTAAACATATATAATGAAATATAATGAAGAAACACTTATTGTTCCATGTAGCAGCATAAGAATTCCATAGTCACACTTCAACCATTTATATGCAGCCAACAGTCATTGCTCCAATCCTTTCAGCAGTCTTTGATTATAGAACATATCAGATATACAGTGCAAGTCTCTCCTGGATCGGATCAGCCAACTAACCACCACCCACCTCTATTCCATTGTTCAGGGGTGTTTTTATACTTAGATATTTATTACAGCTGACCTAAACAAGTCTGCGGGAAAAGCTGTTTAAACCTAAACTTGTGCTAAAATTAAATGCAAGTAAAAAATCTATTGAGCTACGCCGGAGGCAGCTGAATCAAAATGAGCTAATATGGTGTCCTTGGTGGCTTGATACAATGCTTCTGCAATAACTGTGTTTTGAGCTTTGGTCCACTGATCTCATGTGACTTTGATGTGCAGTAACTGTGATTTGAGAGGCTTTAAATGGCTTTCACTGTTTCTTTGACTTGCTGGGGGCTCTTTAATGTTTTATCAGCTTTGAGCACTGAGAAAATCTTCACTGACACACTTCGCCACAACACTGATACACTTTTCCGCAATATTGATACACTTTACCGCAACACTGATACACTTTGCCATGAGTTTTGGCTTCTTTTTCCTTCTGATACTCTTTTAAAATGCTAAATTGCCCCTTTTCTGCCCTTTCAAGGCAAAAACCGACTGCTGAAGAAAAGATTCCCCATTTCGGCCTATTTCCCGTAGCTACGCGCTAATCACGCATCGAAAACTGCCTCATATTTTGAATCTGGGCTTCCTAAGCAGCGATTTTCCTTTGCGTGCTTTTCTTTCGGCGGATGACGTCAGCGGTGGGACCCGTACGGCGGGTGACGTGGCAGGGTGACGTGGTAGGGGAAAAACTCCCATCCCTGGACGCTAATCATCAACAGGTTTGGAAGGGAACAGACCCGCCCTCCGTAGATCTAGGGCGCGGGCAATTGGACGGACGGCAGAACAGAGAAGGCAGAGGAAGGATAAGGGACGGGGCCTACATATATATATGGTGTGGATTCATATGAAACATCGATCGTCGATATGCGATCGGCAACAGACCATCGGTGATGACCATATCGGCAGCGCGCATGCATGCTTTGTTTTGTCATAGTGATACGCCGATCGGCGAAATCGCTGTCGGCCAAACCAGTTAGGGGCACACTTTATGCGATGTTTTGATACATGACTCCCCTCCCAATTGCAATATCGCATCGAAGGGGGTCCAATAGAACCTTTTTGCAATCGGAGCAAGGGCCAAGGTAAGTGATGAGGATTTTATGATCGGTAGCAGAACTTTTTGATGTTTGAAGGGATTTTAAGGCATGGGAAGGGGTCCGATAGCCCAAAAAGGGATTTTTCATGCCTTGGAAGGATTTCAAAGGCACTTGGGAGGATTTTATGTGCTTTGATAGGGGGATTTTATGCTTTGTGAAGGAGTAAAAAAGCATTAGAGGAAGGATTTACGAAGTGATGAAGGGTTTTGGGCATCAGAAGGAGCTCGAAATGCATGAGAAGATGGTTTGAGGGGGAAATGAGGGTTCTTGCTGAGTTTCAAATAAACTTAGCAATTCCCAAGTGTACTTATGGTTATATTTCAACCAGGGGAAGGGGATAAGTATATAGGGGAATTATTAACATAGTTTTAGTAGGGAAGGGGAGATAGATAGGGAGTTACATATTTAGAGTTAGTAGTAAATATGAATGGTGACAAGAAAGCACTAAGTGTATAACTCTTAGGCTATAAAAGGGGAAATAGAACTTATAGAGGAAGTATGAGCATTCCTTGAGTGAAGCAGACCTTTACCAAGGCTACCAATATGAAGAATGATGAATCTGAGAGGTATCAAGCAGATCTTGACCTCTTTAGGGGAATTTAGTGAGTGATTTAGAGAATAAGGAAGAAGGGGGAAGTTAGTTACGCCTCGCTTGAGCTCCTCCAAATGAAAACTGCCTGATAATTGTGACCTAAATAAATATGACATTTTGAAAACATGAAATCGATCACAAATCAACATTCTGCAACCTTAAAACTACCTACACAGCCGACTTACCTAGCATTTTTTCTTCTTTTGGTTTGGGTGCACTTGAACTAGCAAACCCAGCTTTTCAACTTTTGTTTTATTGTCCTCCTATCTATATCTACACTTATTTCATCCAGGGCTCAGATTAGGTTGTTGAGCGCCCTTGCTTCTCTACCTGTCTAAGAATCTACCAAGATTAAGCTGTTTGGACAGATAATGATTCTCTATATTCTAAAACAGGAAATTGAAACCTAGGGAGACCAAGATTAAGCTGTTTGGACCTCCCCTTAACTGAAAATTCTTCACAAATGGAATAGCACATCAAAATTGGAATACAGTAGTGGCATTTAGACTAGCACACTCTCATGGCATCCTTCTTTGGCCTCTATAGCAAATATGGAACATTGCAGCATGCAAAGTATGACATATTTGGCATGTAAAAATGTCAATCATGATAAATGAGTAACCTGCTGCAGCATGAGGTTAACAGGGGGCAAACTTCTGGGTTCGCAAATATGGAAGGAAGTACGCATTATGGTGCATATTATCCCAAGGGTAATCATGGGTATTCATGGCTTCTATGATGTCATCATTAGAATAGAAGATGGGCAGACGAGGGGAATATTTACTACATGATACGCATCATCTAAAATGGTAGACGACGAGCTAGTAAATGGAAAATCTACCAATGTTGATAACCTGGTTTCCAATGAGGGAGGTTCGACAAAAGCACGTGTGGGAACCTCTTAGAAGTTTTCCTAAGAGGATCTCAAGGATGATGAAAGGTAAAGGATATCGACCGTGGAGTATGTCATCTCCACATTGGAGGGATGGATCATGATGGTGGGACCAGAGTCCCCCTGTTCTGGTGTAGGAGTGGGACCAAAACTCATAAGAAGAGGGCTAGATGACCCACTACAAGTGGCCTTGAACTCGCAAACTTCCTGAAGGTATTCATGAAACTCATCGAGACGAGGACAATGGTGGGTATAAGGGTCATAGTTATCGCACAAAGCACAAGGGTTATTCGTGCACAACGATTTAAGTTTCTTTGTAGAGTTGGGTAAGGTAACATGGACCACTAGGATGTTAGACTTAGGAAACGTACCATTGGCTATAGAATTGAGGCAAGGGAGCTCAATTCATTGGTGGCATGCCCACAAACTTCACACAAAGCGCAACGAGGTTTTGAATTTGTAGACTTAGGTGTAGTTGGTGTTGTCTGGGGATCCTTGTTCTTAGTTTCCTTCTTCTTGTCTTTTCCCCTCTGTGTTCGGATGCTTTCGCAATAGGAGTGGGTTCATGTTGAGGTTACGATGGAATTGGAGCAATGATAAGGGTCGTAGGGACCGGTTGAACTGGGTTCAAATCATGATATGTTCTGAGATGACCAGGCGGAGTGCTTGCTGGAGGGTTAATGTACTAGACTAGGATCCCCAAATTCATATTTGGGAGACTCAACGAAGCCCTGATAGGGACAAAATATTCTAGGAGGAGGAAACAAGAAGGGTATCTTTCCTATAGGATAATGTCCTGGTGGAACAATTCCTAAATGGTTTAGACCTGGAGAAAGAGTTCCTAGTGGGAACAAAGGAGAGGCACCCACAAAAGTAGGAGGTCTTGGAGGGGTAGATCCTGATGGCTCGGCTGCAATCACAACAGTAGGGTGTTGTGGAACTTAACGTTAACCAGAGGTACCAGACTACTTTTGAGTAGCCCGTGACACTTGTAACATGCAAACACTCGATGAGATGGGCTCAAAGATGGGAAGGAGAGGACCAAGGAAAGAACCCAACAAGATGGAATCTTTGTATACTCTTGGTGAAACATCGGTGAGAGGGGTGGTATACTACTTTCCAGACATCGATGAGATAATGGACTTAGGGGAGGTCAAGGATGATGGCTCGTAGTATGTCAATTGATCGATAGTGATGATCTTCCCTTCATGAGGGAAGCACACCTTGTGGAAAACAACAGACATGATGGCTGACATGGCATAAGTGTAAATACGACCCAATAGAATGTTGTAATCTAGAGGGGCATCGATAACCTCAATTTCTACAAAAACAGTCTTGCTCGCAAGAATCACTACATAATTTCAATACATTTCGAGAGGCTAGGAGGGGTGACCATCCCAAGCACACAAAGTGATGATGGACAAGGACAGTTCAGGTGACTTGAATTTCTTCCAAATGGCAGTGGACATCACACAGGTGGATACACCTTCATCAATAATGCATTAGTAGATGATGGCATTACGGACTTAGACTAGTATCTGGAAAGCAACGGATGGTGGTAATGGGGGCTATTCTGATGCATCAATAGGAAATACAATCAAATGATTGTCTGAAGGATCTACTATGCCCAAATCAATTAGTAGAGATTTATTCTAAGAAGGGCACAATTGGAGGACCTCCAACATTGACATGGTGACAAGTGATTGTGCCAAGTCATCTACTATACCATATGTGTGGGCAGCTCATTTGGAAGTCGCATTACGATGCAATGGTCCTTTGAGGATCTTGGGAATTGACTCAACCTTGGGCTAAGGGATCTATAAGGGACCATTTGGTGTCATAAGAGGCTCAATAAATTCTTTGGTTTTGGGCTCGGTCACGAACAAAGTCGATGGCTTTTTGTATTGACACGACTAAGTTTTCAAGTTGATATCATAGATACTGACCCCCTCAAAATTCATCATGAGAATCTAGTAGTCACCAGGACTAGAAGGTTGAGGAGGGTGGGATGCTTGACCTTGCTGAGGTTGAGTAGCAACAAATCCTTGTTGAGGGAAAAGATTTGTAATCACAGCCAGTTGAGGGGGCACTGGATTTTGAGGCGGTTGCTGCATGGGCAGTCAGCCTCTACAAGTTGTTTGTGCTTCCCACATTTGGCGCATCTAAGGTAAGAGGGGACACTCATGAGTATAATGGCCATGTACACCACAACATGTATAAGGCTTGTTCATACAAATAGGCTTGTTCTTCTTGGTCTGGTTGCCCTGTTATTGGTTTTCGGTGTTAGGTTGGTTCCCCTAGGGTTGAATGGGTTGATTACCCTTGTTACCTTTCCCCTTATTCATTTTATTCGAATTTTTGGGATTGTCGCACTCTGTTGTGCATACACTTGGCCCTAAGGGGGTCATGAATATTGGGGATGAGGATGCATGGGAGGTTGCAGCACTAATGCCTGAGGGTTTGGAGTGCTCAGCAGTGCATAGGTGTAAGATGGTGAAGGGAAAACTTTTTGGTAAACAAGTTGAGCACTAACTTGCCCAGACATCTGTTGATGTGGTTAGGTAAATGCATAAGATGTGCTTTGTTTTGAATACACGTTGTTGGAAGGAGGGGGATAAATGTTGGAGGAATTGGTGCCCCCCTACGGCTGGTCACAACCCTGTTGAGTATACGGCGAAGGATGTCAAATAGCTCCAACGATACCGTCGGTGGCGTGAGATGCCCCTGGTGCATTGGCACCACCAGGACGAGGGAGGTCTGATATAACAGTATAGATATAACTGGATTGAGTGTAAATCAAGTCATATCTTAGAGCAGTCTGGAGAGCCTCTTCCTCTGTCTGAGGAAAGTGAGATGCGACATCTTTGGCAATGAGCACTAAAAGAGTCCTAAGAAACCAATCAAGGTAGACATGGTTTTTGAACGAAGGAGCATTGCACGTGCTCCTCCTTCTACGCCGTTCTTGGATATGGTTGGAAAGACGGGTGTCAGAGGACAGATGAAATGTGGTCAAGAGCTTCGTACCAGTGCTATATTGGAGAGGTAACTGAAAATATGAAAGGAACGCTTTAGCAAGTGCCGCAAAAGTGGAATGAGAAGCAGAGGGCTGGTCAATGTACCACTTTGCAGCATCTCCAATGAGCATGTGTTGGAACAACTGAAGAGGAATGGAGTCATCGGTGATGGAATTAGACGAACACCACATATGGAAGGAGTGAATGTGATTGGTGGGACCCTCTCCAAAATTACGCTAAAACTTGGGAATGTTTGAGGGAATCTTAGTAGGCATAACTGGGCAACCAGCATCGTGATGTATGGGGTTGTTAATTAACTAGCTAAAATCTGGGAGACTTAATCCAGCCATGAAAGGTAGCAAAGGAGTTGTCGGGATGGTTCCTATAATGGTTCCGCTAGATGTGACTACCAGGATAGCACTGGAGCCAACACCAGGTTGGTTTCATGCACCTACAGTGGGTCCTCACATCGTGACGGTATGTGGTGATGGAAGCTCGGAATCGGATGAAGAATTAAATGAACCAGAAGAAGAGTCGGTATGGAGACTCGGAGGCTAACTAACTCGAACCCTATGGGGAGGAGTACTATGTCCAAGTGGAAACTGAGGATGAAGACCTAAAATTATTCATGACAAATGCCTTGGTGGCGCAATGGTTACAAGACACAAGTGACACGGAAATGATGAAGGGAGATAAACAAAATGTCTTTGTCTCTGTTTGGGGAGATAAATTGATTAAGTTAAGTATTGGCTCGGTGGTGTAAACCAAGCACCCTTCACTTAAGGTGTGCTTGTGTGTGCAAGTGTGTTTATTAATTAATCCCAAATTGTGTTTTGAAAAAAGAAAAATCTTGTTGAAATAAACTGAAATGAAAAACAGAAAATGAACATTAAATCAACTATCTAAACCCCACCCAAACTGGGTTTGCAAACATTGTGTTGGTTGGTGGAAAAATCAACTGAAAACACACAAAAAGGGCCAACAGATCTATGCATCTATGTGACTGGGATCAAATGACATTATGTTGTTGGAAATTGGTGCAGCAACAGCAACAAGCCAGTGAGGAAAATCACTTCAAAAGATAGGGGGATAGGTGTAAACATAGGGGAAGTAGTGGCACCTGAAGGCAAATGACCAAACAAGGTTCAAGAGCGAAATTTGGATGGAGACATTCTATTTGTGAAGATCTGAAAATGGAAGGTAAAAATCTGGAAAAAATGGCTGAAAGCTCTGCAAAAACTCAGACTTCTTACTCAGCTAAACTCCTAATATAAAGTTGGAAGTGTACTAGAACCGTTAAGGGGCTATATTCCACTTCAATGAGCGAAACAGAGTAGATGAAGGCCTAAGTGAGCTAAGGCAATGGTCAACCAACCCAGTAGACTGCTCTTAGCGAAACCCAGAAAAAGATCAAAAAAATCCCACAAACCCTAAAATCAAAAGTAGTGACCTAATTCAGGTGATATCGTACTTCTTGGGCTAGAAAGTGCGCTCTGGACCTCTAGATCGTAGGTTTGGGACAGAAAAGTGTGATTTCTACTCCTAAGTTCTTGGAAAACTAGTCTCGGAAAAATTTTCCATCTCTGTCGCGGCTAGTTCCTGTGACCCGCAGAAATAACCCGAAAACTTGCGAAAGTTAGAATTTTGACTAATCTAGGGTTAGAATGCTAGTAAACAACATTAAGAGATTGAAAAAATAAAAACCCTAAATTGAACACTGAAGACCACCTAGGTTTCTAAATCAGAATTAAAAACGCAGTGGAGTCGCCATCTGTTGGATGACAAATGCGTAACTAAATCCCGAGTGGAGTCGCCATCTGTTGGCGACAATCAGAAATTCCCCAATAGAGCCGCCATCTGTTCGAACGTTTTCTTCTTGAAGGTGTATGAAAAGAAACCACTTTAGACTGTGGATGACAAACAAACCTAACAGTAAAAATGGTTGTTAAACAGTGTGTCTCTGCAGCAAATGATAGAAACAAAACCTGCCAAAGCCCTAATCTATGCAACAGAAATAGTTAAATAGCAAAATGGAATAACAAAATACACGCAAGTAACTCCAATAATCCAATGGAAACCAGATATATAAAGAATATATTTTATTAAATGACACATGTGAAGGGAACAAATAATGATGCCAGTCCCTCTCTATGAGATGGGTTCTTGGCTATCCTCAATGTCTTCAGCTTTTTGAGTCTCTATCCTCTATAATGTGTAAAACCCAGCAAACAAAACATTTGAGCTCAATGAGAACTCAATTGAAAAAAAAAAATGGTGTGCGACAATGATAATAATCAGAGCTATAATAGTGAGTGCAACAATGAGAATGATCAAAAGTGAAGAATGAATGTAAAACTCTTCTATTTATAACAAAATATTAGGTTATTCTCAAATAATGGGAAATAATAAAATATTATTGACCAAATTCTAGAATTAACCATTTGGAATATTTTATTATATTTGGTTGGAGGGAAAAAGTATTTAAATTGGTTAAATACTTTTATTTAGAAACAATAAATAAATAAATGATTCATTTATCATCTCAAGAAATATGGTTAAGGAATAATAAACAAATAATGATTTATTTAAGTATTCCTAGGGGATTTAGTCAAACTTGACAAGGAATAATAACTAATTAGTGATTAATTAATTATTCCTAGAGAAAAATAAGATAATTAATGACTTATCTATTTCTTTCTCGTAGCTATGTCAAATATGACAATGAATATTAGTTAAACAGTGGTTTAATTAATTATTCCTAGAAGATAATTAAATAATAGTGATTTATTTAATTATTTTTCATGGTTTAACGGGAAATAAATTAACAAATGTGGTTTATTAAGTAATTTCGTATAGTGAAAGCAATTTTACTATGGTAAAATTGTCCCTACATGATGTACTTCGATCCATCTAGTAAATTATGGCTAGATGGTCAATTTTTGGTGATAACACTCTCACAAAATGACCTACCTGATTGTAGTTTTAGAAAATGATCTGTCCACATCCTCGACCAACTCTAGCACCTTGACCTCTTCTTTTGTATCCTACTCGACTACCATGTTGTCCACTTCCTTCATATCCATATTCTTTTGCTTGCATTCTATAAGTTTCAACATTGTGCTCCATCATTAGTTCATATGCTCAACAATTATTCTCATCATGTCTTACTGATTTACAGAATTTGCAATATAAGTTCCTTGGAGTCTGCACATATTTTTGTAATAGGTAACAATCGTTTGAGTGATGTTGGCATCTGGTCTTGCATATCCCGCACCATAGGTTGGATCCTGCATTTAAGGGATTTGGTGCCCCACTAACCATGTAATCCCTAAAGATAGGACATTGTTCTTTAGAATGGCCCTCTGATCTGCACTTTGTACACCATACTTCTTCTCTGAGTTCCTTGATTTTCTTGATATATTGTATTTGTAAGGTTAGGCTTTCCAACTGACTCTAAATTTGTTGCATACCTGCATTAGCATCTCCTATAGGCGAAGCTTCCAATTTCATTGCAATATGTGGAGATTTGGCTTGACTTATTATCTTTTGTTTCATCAATGGTAGTCTGATATGCGGTAACAATGCAACTATAAACCATTCTTGATGTTCTTGTGGAGTTATTTCAAAGCTCACTTGATCTAACAATTCCTTAAATATCTGATCAAATTCCCATAAAGACTCAATAGGTTTCTGTTTAATTTCTTTTAACTCATTGATGCATTGTGACTTAGACTTAAACTTCTTAAATTCTCTGATCAACGCTACTTTAATATCTGCAAATGTTCTAATTTGATTATTTGAATACTTTATATGCCATGTCAATTCTCTATCTTGGAGCATCGTAATGAGCTTCACTTTCTTTATATTTTCATTATTGATCTACTTCGTTGTCCGTACATCTTAACATAAAAACCAATTTTTTTATGGATCTTCTGATCCAGTTCCTTTGAAAATAGGCAGCTTAATATCATTAGCCATATTTTACCATGGTTCATCCCAATGTGGGACTATGTCCACAAGAACTGTTTCTTATAATAATAATAATTCTTGTACAACAAACAGTTCTTGACCTACGCACTCAATTGTAGGTCGTCAACGCACTTAGTTGTAGACTCAAACCTTTGTGCACTCAGTTGTAGGTCATCAACGCACTTAGTTGCAGACCCAGACCTTTGCGCACTCAGATGCAGAGTCTTTCCTTCGGCACAAACTACAGATCACAATATTTTGACTATAAACACTGATATGGACTATAAAAGATGATTCTTCTTCTTATTAATTTACCCTTTATGTACTATTACATCAAGGGTACATCATTACAATAGCATGGTCCAAATACCATGGACTCCCTAAAAAAGCAGCTATAACCATTGATCCTTTACATTATCACATGCTTTTACAAAAATAATGGGCTTCGACCCACTCAAGTGCCCTTATACCACATGGTATATTCCAACTGCTTCGCTACATATTCCAACGACTTCGTTGCATGGTCCACTTGGCACTCTGTTGCTCTACTGCGCAGTCCACTTCGCGCTCCACTGCACTCTCCACTGCGCACTCCGCTTCTCAAAATGTAGAGAATTTACAAAAATTTATGCCAAGTTGGGTTGTGCCCAACAATATGTTCAAACATCTATAGCCTCTATGCTAGTGAATCTTCAAAATGTTATCAAAAATCATGCTAAGGTATTTAGAGAAATGCCTAAGGGTATTTCACCTGTCAGACATCATGACCATGTTATTCATTTGTATCCTAGAATTGTACCACCTAACATTTAGCCTTACGATATCCACATGCACAAAATATTGATATTGAGTGTATGGTTCAACAAAAGTTAGAGGCTGGAATCATTTAGCCTTTCCAGATTTCTTTCTCTTCACTAGTGGTGATGGTTATCAAAAAGGATGGTCCATGGTGTAAGCGTCCAGACTAAAAATTGCTCAACAAAATTAAAATCAAAGATAATTTTCTTATTCCTTTAATTGATGAATTGTTAGATGAATTTCATGGAGCAATTTTATTTACTGATTTGGATCTTCATTCTAGATATCATCAAATTAAAATGAGGAAACAACACATTCCCAAAACATAATTTAGAACACATGAAGGTTATTATGAGTTTTTTATTATTCCATTTGCACTTACAAATGCACCTTCAACATTTCAAATCTTGAATAATTCTATTTTTAAACCCTTCCTTAGAAAATGTGTGCTAGTATTTTTTGATGACATACTAATTTAAGCAAATATTGGAAAGAGCATGTACAACATGTTGACATGGTGTTGACACTATTGGAAGAGCAACAACTATATGCAAATATTTACAAGTGTGCCTTTGGGGTTTAATAAGTGGAACATTTGGTTCATATTGTATCACATGATGGCGTCAAAGTGGATCCTAATAAAATAAAATCTATGAGGGAATCACCAATCCCCAAGACCTTAATAAAATCATAGGATTCTTAGGATCGATAGGACGTTAACACAAATTTTTCAAGAATTATGGTCAAATAGAAGAACCTATAACAAAATTATTTAATAAGGAATTTTTTTCTTGGACTAAACAAGAAACCAAATTATTTGGAGAACTTAAATAGGCTATGTGTACAACTCTTGTCTTGGCAACACCTGACTTCACAAAAATATTCATTGTGGAGTGTGATGCTTTAGGTCATGGCATTGGTGTAGTTTTGATGCAAGAAGGAACAACCCTTGACTTTGGCAATAGTGAAATTTAAGGAAAGAACCTAATCATACCCATAGAGAAAAAAAATCCATACTACATGAAGTTAAGAAATGGAATCCATACCTAATAAGAAAACGCGTCAAAGTAAAGACAGATCATGATATCCTGAATTACTTCTTAAAGAAAAGTATATCTTTAGAAGAGAAACAAAAATGGGTCACAAATATTTTGGATTATGACTTTTAAAGTATCTAAAAAGGGAGGGGGGGGGAGAATATTGTGGTAAACGAACTCTCAAGGAAAGAGGAATACACGAATGGTTTAGTATGTGTCATTTCCATTCCACAATCTGATTAGGTGGAAGAATCAAGGATAGAATGGTAGAAGGATGAGAAGATATGAAATATCATTCAATAGCTACAGGAGGACCCTTATGCAATAGAAAATTTTACATGAAAAAATGATTTGTTATGGTATCAATATCATGTATAGTTATGTAAGGATTCTGAGCTCAAATAGAAGGTCATGTTGGAATCACACACTTCTCTTATAGAAGCACATTCAAGGTCATTGAAGATATACCAAAGGATTAAGAAAGGTTTCTTTTGGTAAGGTCTTAAAGTAGATGTGCAAAAATTTGTGGTGGGATGTGTGGTATGCCAAAAAAATAAAGGAGAGGCTATCAAGACCTTGAGAGCTCCTTCAACCATTAGCCATACCAATCTAGTGTTGGGAAGAAGTTTCAATGGATTTTATTATAGTTTTACCCAAATCTCAAGAAACGAGTGTCACTATGGTAGTGGTAGATCAAATGAAAAAGTATGCACACTTTTTCTCTCTTTGTCATCCTCTTAAAGCAAGTACCATGGCATAAGAATCTAGATAAAATTTCCAAAAGCTACCTGGAATACCAAATTTATTGTAAGTGATAGAGATATAATTTTCACTAGAAATTTTTGGATTGAATTATTTTCTTGTTTGGGTACTCAATTGTCTCACAACTCATCTTGTCATCCTCAATTTGATAAGCAAACTGAGATTGTGAATAAATGTTTAAAAGGATACATATGTTGATTTTCATCTGATAAATAGACAAAATGGGTCAAATGGCTACCCTTGGCAGAAGGGTTGTACAACATATTTTTCCATACTTCATCAAAAATGTCACCATTTATGACACTTTATGGATATCATCCTCCAACCATCACGTCACCCTTGAAAGGGACTATAAAGGCTCAAGTAGTAGAGGACCACGTCCAACACCAACAAGAGGTTCTCAAACTATTAAAGGACAACTTTGCTATGGCACAAAATAGGATGAAACAACAAGAATAGCAACATTGTAGTGAAAGGGAATTTGAAGTGGGGGATTATGTGTTTGTGAGACTACAACCATATAAATAGATGTCCCTCAAGCAGCAAAAGAAGGGCATTAAATTAGCTCCAAGGTATTATGGCCCCCTATAAGGTGTTACAGAGAATTGAAAATATGGTATGCAAATTGGAGTTGCCTCCATCTTCCTCCATATTCAGATGTACATTCATTCTTCCATGTTTATTGCTTAAAGAAGGTTATCAGTGATAATATCCCAGTCCAAACTATTTTACAAAATATTGATGAAGAAGGGAAAATAATACTAGAACCAAAAAAAAAAAATAGAAACAATAACTATGCAGTTGAGAAATCGAGCAATTACTAAGTACCTCATAAAATGAAAGAACTTGCCAATGGAAGAAGTGACATGGGAAGATGAGTATTCCATGCAGAAACACCCACAAAGAGTCAAGTGTTGATGACAACGCTTCTTTGAAAGGGAGGGGCATTTTAATCTGTATATAAGCCTCATGTTAATTCAAAAAGGCTTGTTAAGCCATAGATATTGAGTGATCACATTTGTATTGTTATGTAGGCTAGAACCCCTCATAGTCCCAGTTTATTATACTTGTATCTTTTTTATCTCATGTATATATATTGAAGATACCATCTTAGGATCATCAAATATTGTCTTATTCATTACATTATTTGTAAAAGGAGGTTTCCTCCTTGAAGTGGACTGTATGTTTAATATTCAATGATCATAACAATGAATCTCAACAATCGCACTTGTATGTTATATAATAACGCTAAATAAGCATGTTTGTTTTGGAATAAATCTTCCAGAATTTTAATTTAATTATCAATAACTAATAGGTGTCTATGGTATGGATTTAACCTCCATGGAATATTCTATAATACTAATAATATTATACACAAATCAATAGTTGATATTTATCTCTAAAGTAGTTATTCTCTTTTTGCATTTTTAATTAAATTGAGAATTTTTTTCTAATTGTCATATAAACAAGTGTTATATGGAGTGAGTTATAATGTTTTGGCAATGTGGTATTTATAAACCATGGTATTGACCCATATTATTGTAACAAAGCCTATTTAAAGATTAAAAATCTCAATGATAAAGTTAAATTAGTTCTCCATGAGTAAGAATATGTTTCATGTTTTTTTTAATTGTATAAATGTTTAACTTATATAATAATTATTTTTGTAATTAATAAGAATAATAATAATAATTTAAAATAAATTTGTAATTTAGTTAGTTTTTATGATTTTTTCATTTTATAAATTTGAGATGTATCATGAACTGTTTCTATGCTTATTATGGATTGATGCCTATCGGTGTTGACCAACCATGTAATCTATATGGTTGTGCTATTCCTATTCCTATTAATGCAAAGGCATCCAAGTTCAAAACTTATTCCTTTCCCACAAAAATAATACACAATAACCCTAGTAACCAATAATGTAATATGATTTTTTGTTAAATAATTACACTAATAGGCATCCCCCCTATTGGAATTTGGCACATTAATATTTTCTTAATTACGAATTCCAATTTATGATTGAGAATGAAAGATGTTGGCATATTCTCATAATCTCCTATAAATCAATGGATGGAGTTTGTTGTTGCTCTTAGAGACAACCCCCGAGTTGAGGAGAAGGGTCAATGCCTAGGAAAGCTTACATTCTCTTGAATATGAATCATTGTTACTCAAGGGTTAAATATAAAATTATTTAAATCTGGTTCAATAATCATACTCAAAGACCAACCAGATTACATACATTGACAGTATTTCATTCCAAAGAGTTGAATTTCAACCATGGTGGCCTACACACAGATATTGAAGCTTCTTTATTTGTTGTAGTATAGATGAGGGAAGAGACAAAAGAAATAAATTTGGTGCAAAGGGATAGAGATAGAATCTTGTGGACTAAACTTCAACAGAACAATGCATGGACAAAGGAAATGAAATTAGAAACCATGGAGCACATTGTAAATGCTTTCAATCTTACATTTACAGGTACCATTTCCATAACATGGAATATATAAATATGTTGTTGAGAAAAACATTGAGAGAGGGGGGGGTGAATTAGTATTTAAAACTCACTTAAACTTGTCTTTTCTTACTCATATTTATGTACACGACTTTAATGTAGACAACTAGCATATATCTAGTCAACTTAGTTTTTAATCAATTTTATCTTGAACCAGTATGTTAGTACTTCATCAATATTAGATATACAGTAACCATGTGCAGTAAGAATAGAATAAATCATCACACTTAAGCAACACATATGAACACCATGATTTTTAGGTGGAAACCCAATGTGTGAGAAAACCACTGCCATTGTTGTCTCTGTCTTCTATTATTATTAAGTAAAACTTCTTACAAACTTGTACTAGCGTGGACTCATACTAGCATACAAGAAACCACCTACAAAAAGTTACAACATTATCTCATTCTCCAGAACCTACGAGAAGGGAGCTCCAACCCCCTGATCTCATTCACCGGCACCCACCAAAAGGGAGCTCCAACTGCCTGATATCGTTTACCAACACCCACCAGAAGGGAGCTCCAACCCCCTAATCTGATTTACCAGCTACCACTAGAAGGAAGATTTGACTTCCTTACTAAAAGCTCCAACCCTCACCACTTTTGTGGACCACATTTCGTAGATTTTCACACTGGATCCCCCTGTTACAAAACATCGCAACTTGTAGGCCACTTTTCATCAAATTTTCATATTGTACCCGCTACCATCATTTAAGCCCAATACCAAATATCAAAATTGAAACTGATCACTGCAACAAATCACTCAATCATTGAACCAACTGAATCAACCAATCACTGAACTAACTGATACCCAAATCAATCAACTTATTCTCAAGCAGCCAAGGCAGTTAGATCATTGTAACCAGAATACCAATACTAAACCTAAACATTGCATCAACTTACTTAACCAACTGAAAACCCTTATCAATAAAATGTCAAAATATATACGCTACTTTACTTTAGCAAACCCGCATGTATACGGGACTTATTTGAAGCATACCCATGTGTAGATATCAAAACATTGAACCCTGAAATTGAATCAATGTCATTTTGAAACACACATTGATTTAAACCCTGAACCACTGAATCATTCTGAAATAATCACAAAACAATAATAGATCTCCACTCATATATATAGCTAGCAATAGCATCACTCTTCAATCAATCAATTCAACTTCAAGCATTACTGTTAAACCCAGATCATCAAGTAAGACTTCATTGATATAAATCACAAACATAGCAAGTTGATTAGATTGATCAAACTTCCACGTGTATACGAGTTTTTCAGGAATCAAACCTGCATAGAGATCTAAATAGATACACGACATAGCAACATTAAACATGTGTATGTACTATCCTTTCAAGATTTCAAAGCCGCATACCGATCTGCAACTTTTGACTTATAGCTTTACTGCATATTAGATCTTCAGAACAAACCCATCTTTCGGCATACATAACAAAACATGTGTCATACATACATATTACAGATCTAATCAATCCATTATCAATATATTCATTCCAAATTTATTGGATTTAATCCATCATCAATTTCTCAGGTGCATAATTAGTTTCATATCAAACAATTCATTAATAACCCATTACATGCACACTTTCTTCATATCTAACTATTCATGAAATATCCATCACTTGCACACAAAACACTTTGATATTCATCTCCTTATATAGCTTAACCATTATCCAATACCACAGGTCAAAACCATACTAATGTCGATGGTATTATTTGACATGATCAAACATTTGTTGTTGGGCTCAATACCATGGTTTAATACTATGGTAAAGACCCTTGGTATTTGTAATACCATGGTGCGAAAATTTTACGCACCTTTTCTTCTTTATACTTGTGTGTGTATGCGGACTTGGTTTACAGAACCCGCATATACTTATTCAAACTTCGTCTTTATCATTCCTCGGTCTTCTGAACTGCTATACCTTTGACCAAACTCTCTGTCACATGTAGACACATCCTATTGTCATCTTCATTAAGTAGGTTTTCGTCAAAAGATAACTCATCAAGTAGGTTTCCATAAAGGACAACACATTAGTCATAATGCCAACAATCTCCCCCTTTGGACTTGATGGAAATTACTTTGATGTTTGGTCACCACAACCTATAAATACCTAGCACCAATATTTTCAAACACCAAGTTACTCTCCCCCTTTGACATTAAGGGAAAATGGATGACCAATGTTGAATGAGGGCTTCTCTCCCTTTGTTGACATGAGCATTGTAGATCTAGTCTGTTGTGTATGAACACTGAATATTGATCATGCTCTCTCTTAGCACATGTTGAAACTTCTAAAGGATGTGCAATCAAGTACATGACTCTATGACTCAAGTGAATATGACTTTTCCTATTACCAAGGACTCAAAGTTACATCAATCACCCAATCATAGTGGGGTTACATTTTTTACTTTATTATTACATCAACCACCCAAAATGGGATTATAGACATAATATATTTGACCTCAATAGTTCAACCATGATTGAATATTACAATTAGGTATTTACATGAACCTTACATCAAAATACATATATGAAATTTATAATCGTGACCAAAGAGACCTCAAAGAGACCATGATAGTCATCATCAACTATCATACAACATATAGGATCTACACCATAAGCATCTGTCAGCAGCAACATGAACAACAACATGCACATTTTTCGTCATCAATTTGCAAGATAAGATATTTTAGCTTCAATATCATCAACCTGTGACCAAGTATGCAGCATTAACATCATAATATTTTTCCATAGAGATCAACTATCAACTTATCCTCTTGACCTTATCAAAGTCAACTTTCTCTTTCACTTTGTAGGAATAGCCTCAATCATTGTTCATCAAAGAAACATATATTTTCATGCATCAACCGACGTATGTGAGAACCAAGAATATAATCATAAAGTAAGATGGGAAAAGTAGCATCATCCCTTAACATCATCAATATGTGACTAAGGATGCCATGTCTCCAAGCAGATGTCTTCATAAAACCTATAGTAACATCATTCTCTTGGCCCATTTTCTTTATGCAAGAAGAACTATCACACCAAAACCACTTCATCAATATGAAACTTAAGTAATCATCCATGAAGACAACCCATAACTGCAGCAAAGCATGATGCATCATTCAAAAACTTTAGCAGCATGAGCATCATTATGTAACAAGAAATTCTCAAGAAAACATAATGCCAACAATGCATTATTAGAAGCATAGAAAATGCTCCCCTTGAACCTGTGCCAATTATTCATTGTTAGATATTATGATATAATCTCATATCTCAATAAGGAAATCAAAGTATCTTCATCAATCGGTTATCCATAAAGGCGTCAACAGCTTATAAAAATCCAAAACCACTTCTAAATAGCATCAATAGACTACAATCATCAATCATCAAAACAAGAAGACCAAATAATAATTGTCTAAATCATATCAGAGACTTTTCCTAAGTTTGTCCCACTATTTCCTCATCATAGAAAAACATATGCAACTGTTCATATCAAAACTCACGTATATATGTGACTTGTCTTCATAGGATCTGCGTACATAAAGTAAAATATTGAAACTTTATAACCACAACTCTCCCTGAGCCTGTTTCTTTGTATATCTTCATTGTTACTACACCAAATGCACTCTCAGTAATATACATAACATGAATATGAAAACAATCATGGGAATCCTCATCAAGACAAAACATGTATTGCTCCCCATGATATTATACATCACTAACCCTGAGGACTTGATAATCATTTTCCGCTCTTATGAGGTCATGTACCTCATATCACTTTTGCAGTAACTATGATAAGTATTCTTTTAAGAATAATGGACTACAATGGGCACCATCTTCTCTTACTTTGAATCCAAATCCTCCTCATAACTTCAAGAATTCCATTCTTCGAGCACCTATATTTTTTATGGGTGAATATATCCTCTTGCTATGACTTTTCTAGTTTCTTCATTCATAACCTTTCACTTGGTTGACGTAAACACAATTATATTTACTTTATATGCTATTTTACCTACACTTATGATATTTTGCTTTAGCCCTTGAACTAATAAAGTGTCAGCTTCTCCTCTACGGTTATTAATTCTCGCTCTACCCTTTCCCAAAAAAACATTTAGAGCATTATTTCCAAGAATAACCTTACCGTATTGGTTTTTCTTGAGAGACTCCATCTTACTCTTATCTCCATCCATGTGATGAGAGCATCTGCTATCTATGTACCATTCATCTTCTTCTTCAAATGAGCAGAGAGAAATACCATACCTTATATGTTCTTCTTCTTTCTTCTTATAATGAGAAATGTTGGTGGATCCATCTTTTTCAATTCTTTTGACATCAATATTCTTATCTGACTGTTTTCCATGTTGTCTGAGGCGATCCATAGTTTTGTTCCTGCATTCTTTTACTATATGCCCAAACTTGTTACAAGCATAACATCTTATATGAGCATAGGAATCATAATATTTCTATTTCATATTCCTTCTATTTCAATCAATAGCTTTGTGGCCAAATAGATTGCGAGCAAAACAATATCCATTAAAGAAGCTTGAGTACCTGGAAGTTGATGATCTTTCTATGAAGTGGTTATTTGCTTTTGATTGAAATAGTTTACTTCTATAATTTGTTGCAACGTGTCCATAATTATGACATATAAAAAATTCAACATTATTGATTAGAGGAGATAATCAATTAACATTAGGAGTAAATGATCTTCTTTGAAGATTCACTTTTCTTGATTTTTTATCAGGTTGACTTCTGAGCATTTCAGGTTTTGCATTGTTACCCTTTAAATTCCTTACCTCATCTTGTGAATTAGATTCTCCTTTAATAATTTCATGAAAACCAAGAACATATTTGATGGAGGGAGATCTTTGACTACTAAGAATATCATCCAAAATCTTATTACTATCATGAAATTGTTGGCATTATGATGCATGTGTTGTACTTGATGGCAACCTGCTTGTGGTAGAATAACTCACTTGTATATGGTAACTAGATGAATCTACGTAGCTAGTTGAATCTACAGAAGAGATATCAGATGTGACAAAATGCATGGCAGTTGTGTTTACAGATGTGACAAAATGCAGGGTACTTCAAAGGAATCATATTCAGAGGGAACAAAGTAATGGTACAAAAGAATAGGATGACGGAACAAAGGGCTACAAATCAGAATCAAGAAATTTAAGAAAGAGAATGGTTTAATAAGTATACGATGGTTCACCTTGTCCAAGTAGAGTATACACACAGGCTCACGGAACAGAAGAAGCATATACGTATGCACGCACTTTCACAAAAGGAAAAGCGTGTATGGGCTGGAAAATCAAGGTTTTGGTCCAAGGTTTTGGTCCGAGGTATTGGTCTGAGGTTTTTGGTCTGAGGTTTTGGTCTGAGGTATTGGTCTGAGGTTTTTGGTCTAAGGTTTTGGTCCGAGGTATTGGTCCGAGGTTTTTGGTCCAAGGTTTTGGTCCGAGGTTTTGGTCCGAGGTATTGGTCCGAGGTTTTGGTCCGAGGTTTTTGGTCCAAGGTATTGGTCCAAGGTTTTGGTCCAAGGTATTGACAAAGGATCTAAGTATATAAGGAGGAGAAGATCAAAGGGATAAGGGTATAAGTAATGAATATCTGATGAAGTGCTAGATCAAAAGAAAATATGCATATTATGGGTTTTTGATGCTTTGCTTGATCTAGACTAAGTATGCACTTGAGTGTTTGATGATGGATGAGATCTAATGATGGATCAGGATCATAATGACTTATCATTATGTGATCTGATAATGGATGGGCTAGATGTAATTGTTAACACATGCTTTATCCTTTATATGTGATGATTTGGGTATGTTTGAAGTCTGGAATTGCAGCGAAGTTATAAGTAAGTATTTGCAAATCTATACGCTGGTTTTCTTTGGTGAAGGTGTGTATACATGCTGGTTTGGCTCTTCCAAGTAGCGTATGCAAAAGAAAATCTTGATGTTCAAGGATGATTGATCTATTAGATCAATGTTATTGTTTTTCTACTATTTTACTGTTGTTTGTCAATGATGTCTTCTTAGATCTGAAAGTAGAACTAAATGTATAAGTAAATTGAGTCTGATTGATTGAGAAAGAAGGGTGATCCTTGTTGCTATTTGTTTAGAACTCTGTAATATGATAGTATATCTTCAGAATGTCATTGATTGGTACAATTTATGGTTCAGAGGTTTTATGATTCAATATCTTTAGAGGTATAAGCAATTTGGGCTAAAGGAAGTAGCGTATACACGCAAGTTGGCTTCATTGAAGGTGTATACATTCTGACACATGTCCTTTGATGTTATAGTTGGTTCTGGTTGTTGATGTCATGTTCTGGGTTCATATTTGTGTACTAGTTACAGTGGTCTGTCTATTCCAGTTGATTGGTTGAATTTGATTAAGTTTGAATGAATGGTTGATTCAGTTGTGTCAGAGGTTCAGTGATTGTTTGAGTCAGTATGTCACAGGGTTTTGTCATTGATTTATTCAGTTATGGTTTATTTAGAGATTGATGATTGGGTTTTAGTTATGTCATCTATTGACGATTGAATTTCAATGATTTGTTGATGCAGATGTATTTGATGGATGTATTTCTGTGGTGATTGATTTTGAGCTTCAATGTCACTAATGGATCCAGTGTGAAAATTTGATGAAATGTGTCCTACATATTGTGTTGTTGTGTACCAAGAGTATCCAGTATGAAAATTTATGAAACGTGGTCCCTCGAGGATACTGAGGGTTGGAGCCTTCAGTGAGGAATCGAAGCTTCTTGCCAGTAGTGGCTAGTGATTTGATTAGGGGGTTGGAACTCCCTGTCAGTAGCAGCTGGAGAACAAGTGAAGGTTGTAGCCTTCTATAGGTCGGTGCCTACGTACTAGTAAACATATCGGTTAGTACAAGGGCTAGGGGGTTGTAGCTCCCTTCCAGGAGAAGTTGGAGAAAGAGAAGAAGGTTGTAGCCCTCTGCAAGTGGGTTCCTGCATACTGGTATGAGTCTACACTAGTACAAGATTGTAAATAGATTATTCTTTATATTAAGAGAAGAAAGAGACAACAATAGTTGATGGTTTTTCTCCCGCATTGGGTTTCCACCTTAAATCTTTGTGTTCATGTGTGTTGCTTACGTGTGATGGTTTACTATGTTATTACTAACATGGTTACTGTTTAATGTTTAAATAAGGTATTGATGCACTGATTAAAGGTCAACATATGATGAATTAGCTGAATCATAAGTTCACTGGATATACGTTGGTTTCCTTAAGAACAGTTGCGTGCACACGCGAGTTTCCTTCACTGAAATAGCATATATAATTCTAATTAGAGAAATGAAAAATTTATTGATTTGTAAATACTGATTCACCCCCCTTTCAGTGTTATTCCCAATAGAAATCGCAAATGTTTTTCTTTTTCTTCTAATTTACCTTTTAGGATGTTTACCTCAAACTCCATTCTTTGATATTTCTTTCCCTTTTCTAGATATTGCTTCTTCATACCTTCTTCCACTTGCTCCTTTAATTTGATAATTTCATCTTTCAGCCCATTTTCTTGTTTTTCAAATGCTTGAAGTATTTCTCCATTCTGCTTATCTGATTTTTCAAGATCTTCTCTTAGATAGACGATCTCAGCTTCAATACCTTCACAATATTCTTTAGTTTCCACAATAGCATTTACTGATTGAATATGATCCTCGTTATCATATGCCTCCAAATTATCTTTAAGATTAACAATCATTTCAAAGAAAGATCAAGTTTTGTTCTAAGATCAAAAAAATCTTCTAACATGTCTTCTTTTGAATCAACAACTACACCTAACATAACAAAGGTTGTTTTGTTATCATGTTCATTTGTTGACACATTGTTAGAGATAGGATTACCTGCTAGTTCCCTTGATGAGGAATCTTCCTTTGGGATTTCTTCATGGATTTATTGTTGCTTATCGGACACTTGATTTGTAGTTGTATAATGCATAACCTTATTTAATGTTGAATCAGGTATGCTACAAAAGATGTCACTCAAAGCCTTATTGTTCTTGTTCACTTCCTCCTCATATGGAGGAAGCTTTGTGTAGCCATTGCATACTAGATACCAAACAACAAGATTCATTAGATTAGACTTCATCTTCTCTTTCCATTGTTGATAATTATATTTTCTTAGCATATAAACATTCACATTTTCTATTGTTTCTGACTTGCCTTGATCTTCTTCTTCTAGAGGCATCATTTTTTAATCTCTTTTCTCTTTAGAGTGCTTACTTTCACTTTTACCCATGAGTGAAATTTTAGTTGTTCCATTTTCATCATCACTATCATTATTGCATAGACAAGGAAATAGATTGTAGTTAGAACAAAATCCCATACATGATAACTCTTTTTTATTGACTTCTTCATTCTTGAATAATAGAAAGTGAGGTGCTCCCAAACATGAATATTTGCTGACATCTGTAATTGTCACTACATCTGATATATCATTGTCAAAGTTTTCAATAAGAATATATTTTTTTCCTAGGGCATCAGACTCACTACTACTTCTATATTCAAATTCCATAAGTAATTAACATTCTTGATTAAACTCACCTTCTTCACCATTTGAAATACCATCACTATCTTCATGAGTCTAAAAACTTCTCTTGTTTTCAAACCTTCTCCTATTTATTTTTGTAGTTTCTTTCCCTTTCTCATGATTTTATCTATAGGGACACTTAGCAATGTAATGACCAACTCAACCACAAGCAAAACATATGAAGGGAATATTACCTATGAATCTTCCATTACCCACTTGGATTTTATTTACGAAGTTTTCCTCTTCTTCTTCTGATACATAACCTGATTCTTCCTTTTCTTTTCATTTTGCAGTAGCTTTGAATTCAGCTTCTTTGATATCTAAGGGGACCACTTTTCTCATTTCATAGGTGGTTAGAATCCCATGAAGTTGTACAATAGTAAGATTCTTCAAGTCCTGCATTTCTTCTATGGAAGAAACTTTTGAATCAAATTTAGGAGTTAGAGACCTTAATATTTTTTCAACTAGCGATGATTCTTTTTTTGAATTATAAGAGTTTGAAGTTTGGCACATTTTACCTTGGTGTCGCCTTCATAGCTTTGGATGACCTTGTCCCATACAGCCTTTGCCATATTTAGCTACATGACTTTGACAAATTTGTATTCTGCCAAGTTTCCTAAAAAAGCATTGACATCCTTTACATTGGTCTCATATTTCTTCTTTTTTGCTTCATCTACGGTAATGGAGGATGGATATTGATAGCCTCCTTCAATGGTTCCCCATACACTTTCTCCAAGATATTGTAAGTAAGCTCGTGTTCTTACCTTCTAGAAAAGTATATTCGCTTCTTTGAACAATGGTGGCCTGATAGATGTTGTCCCTTCTTGATTCTTCATCTTGATGAAACTTTCTTCAAGCAATCCAGCTTCTTCCGAAGGACTTGCTTTGATACAAATTGTTGGGAAAAATACTGGGGGGATGAATCAGTATTTAAAACTTAGTCATATTTTTGTACGCGACTTTACTGAAAGAAACTTGTGTATGTACGCAACTTTAATGTAGACAACTAGCGTATATCTAGGCAACATAGTTTTTAATCAATTTTATCTTGAACCATTATGTTAGTACTTCATTAACATTAGATATATAGTAAAAATGTGAAGTAATAATAGAATAAAGCATCACACATAAGCAACACAAATGAACACCATTATTTTTAGGTGGAAACCCAATGTGGGAGAAAACCACCATTGTTTTTGTCTTTGTCTTATTTTATTACTAAGAAAAAATTCTTATAATTGTGTACTGGCGGGGACTCATACCAAAACGTAGGCACCCACCTGTAGAAGGATAAAACCTTCTCTCATTCTCCAACACTTACTAGAAGGGAGGTCCAACTCCGTGATCTCATTTACCAGCACCCACTAGAAGGGAGCTCCAACCCCCTAATATCGTTTACTAGCACCCATTAGAAGGGAGCTCCTACCCCCTGATCTAATTTACCAACTACAGCTAGAAGGAAGCTTTGACTTCCTTATTAAAGGCTCCACCCTCAACACTTTTGTGGACCACATTTCATAAATTTTCACATTGGATCCACCTGTTACAAAACATCACAACTTTTAGGCCACTTTTCATCAAATTTTCAGACTTGACCCACTACCATCATTTAAGCCCAATAAAAAATATCAAAACTAAAATTGATCACTGCAAAAAATCACTCAATCATTGAACCAACTAAATCAACCAAACACTGAACCAACTGAGACCCAAATCAAACAACTTATTTGCAAACAGCCAAGGTAGTTAGACCATTGTAACTAGAATACCAATAGTGAACCCAAACATTGCACCAACTAAAAACCCTAATCAATAAAATGTTAGAATATATATGTTATTTTACTTTAGCAAACCCGCATGTATACACAACTTCCTTGAAACAAACTTGCTTACAAATATCAAAACATTGAACCCTGAAATTGAATCATTGTCATTCTGAAACACATATTGAGTTAAACCCTGAACCATTAAATCATTCTGAAATAATCACACAACCATCAAAAATCTTCAATCATATATATAACTAGAAACATCGTCATCTTCAATCAATCAATTCAACTTCAATCATTACTGTTAAACCCATATCATCAAGTAAGACTTCATTGACAGATAGCAGAAACATAGCAAGACTGATTACACTGATTAGACATCTTATTCAACAAAACCCTAGCTTATATACACGCTTTCCTCAAAACACTTCCGCGTGTGTACGTGTTTTTTAGGAATCAAACCCGCATATAGATCTGAATAGATACGTGAATTACGAGCATTAAACCCGCGTATGTATGCTCCTTTCAGGTTATCAAACCCACGTACAAATCTGCGACTTTTGACTTATAGATTTGTTGCACATAAGATCTTCAAAACAAACCCATCTCTCAACATACATAACAAAACATGCATCAGACATACATATTACAGATCTAATCAATCCACTATTAATATAGTCATTCCAGATCTATTGAATTTGATCCATCATCAAATTCCCGGGTGCATACTTAGTTTCAGATCAAACAATTCATTAATACCCCATTACATGCACACTTTCTTCAAATCTAACTATTCATGAAATATCCATCACTTTCACACGAAATACTTTGATCTTCATCTCCTTATATAGCTTAGCCCTAATCCAATACCATAGGTCAAAACCACACTAATGTCGATGGTATTCTTTGACGAGATGAAATATCTGTTGTTGGGCTCAATACCATGGTTCAAACTATGTTAAAGACTATTGGTATTTCGAATACCATGGTGTGGAAACCATATGTGTGTTTTCTTCTTCATACATGTGTGTGTACGTGCCTTTGGTTCACAAAACCCATGTATACTTCTTCAAACTTCATATTTATCATTCCTTTGTCTCTGAATTGTTATGCATTTGACCAAACACTTTGTCGCATGTAGACACATCATGTTGTCATCTTCATTAAGTAGGTTTCCACCAAAAGACAACTCATTAAGTAGGTTTCCATCAAGGACAACACTATAATCATAATTCCAACATTTTCCATAAAATATTGAGTTCTAGTAGCTTCAATTACATTACTTCTAAGAGGAAAGAAACATGTGAAAATGGTAAACAAATACATAAACACATACTCCACATATTAGTGCTTAGAATCAACAAAATCTTCTTCATTGATCTTTCATAATAGCATACATATATTAACACCTCAGAACTTGCATAATATTACAGCCTCTTAGCATGAAAATCGAACCCTTACAAATGAGTTTCTCCTCCCTTTTATAGGGAGAAACCTAACAAAAATAATTACAAAATATCATGTAGAGTGACAGCTGCCTAAATTAATCAGTTGTTTGAGCGTGCCAAAGGCCTAATGTTCTAATTACTACATAACAACTTGATTCTTTCTTGAAAACAAAATATTTACAAAATTTTTGAAATGGAAGAGATATGTTATGATTCCAAATCAGAAAAGATCTTTAATGGTAACTCGCTTGATCGTTCAAAGTGGATCTATGCTCCACTACCTAGACTCATGATGGGTTAATCAGTCAGTTATATCTTTTCCATAGAATTGGGTCTGGTACGGGAGTGTGAATAAGGGTAGTATAGGCTATCCTTAAATTTGTGAGGTCATTCTAGTTTTTCCTTGCCACAAACAAGGTATTCACAAGCCACAACAGTTGGAAGTCTCTTTGTAGATAGTTCACTATGGTGTTTCCTTGAGGGTGGTAGTCTTCTCATGTGATGAGTCAACCTTTCTCTTAGCCTCAACTAACAATTTCTCATACTTCTCCCATGGTATAAGTTGTCCTTGGAAATCCCAATAGCTAGGTAACCCTACTCTAGTCCTCTAGTCAAAATTGGAGTTCAATATAGCAACTAACATTACCAACTCACTCACACATATTTTGACTCTATCCCTCGCTTCCTTCTTATGGATCACTTTGGTGACTTTTATGATTACACATTACCTATCAACAAAGTTTATTTCCCTCAATTCATCAATTGATTTCTCATTTAGGAGCTTAATGAAATTCTCAACAGTGCTGGAATTTCTGGCATTGTCCTCTTTGGATGACATGAGGGAGAATTTAGTTGTTTTCACTCTAGCTTTCTGTTATACAACTAGCTTCAATTTTTCCCATATTTTCTTTATTTCATAGATGATATTGCATAATATTAGCTACGAAGCTTCTACAAGGGCCATGTTTCCCTTCAACTTATTCTTTAGTGCTTTGATCTCGTCTTGTGCCACCTGCGACTTGTTATTAATTTGATCCACACTTTCTTGGGTGGACTTGAGTAATTTCTCCTTATTCTCCAACGAGTGATTGGTGTTGTCCAAGTCAATATGGACCTTCTTTAGCTCACTTTCCGACAGTTACAGTTCTGTGAGAGCCTTGGTTCACTGCTCAGTGGGATTTTATGGGTTGTCTGGCACAAACACCTCATAGATATGGGAATCCATATTTTGTTGTAGCTCATTTACCTTCATATTGAATGTTTCCACTTCATTATTCCTTTCAATCAACTCCCTTGCTAGGATTTCCTTCTTGTTTTCAACTTGTGCCAATTCCTTGATATGTACATGCTCTGCAGCAGGCATCTTAAGTTGTTTCCTTAGTGACTGAATTTCTGATTGTGATCCTTTGATAATGGAATATATGATGGCCTTATCATTGGGATCCACTCCCAGCTTGATAATCATCTCTTTGTAGCCTTCGTTTTGGATATGGAGGGCTCTTGAGTTGGCCTTCTCTTATTTTACCTTAGTAGATTCTTTCTCCAAGAGCTTCTCAACCTTGCTAATGGACAAGGATCCCTTACTCAACTCACTATATTTCATCTCCCCTTCCTACTTGTGTAAATTAATTTTATCCTACAAGGGCACTAGTCATGTTTGGAGATAAGTTCGTTGTCTTGAACTATGGTCTAAATGGGAGGGACTGCACTAAAGGGTGATACAAGGTGAAATTCATCTGATTTCTTTCCAAATCCATGGTAGCCAAGAGCTTGTTTGGATATGACACTAAATGAGAGGTCAGTTGTACTGACATTTCATCTCTAAAATTCTTGTTTATTTCCTCTATTAGCTTCCCTTCCTCCCATTTAGGACCTATTGTTGGTGTGCTCCCAACTAAACCTAAGATTGCTACCTCAGTTGAACTTGAGATAGCATCTTGTTGGGGATCCTCTAGTTATACTTGGAACCTAGGATGATCAAGGTTATTTTTAGTCAATTTTACCTCAATTTCCTCTTTTGTATTATCCTGAACCTTCGCCTTCTTGGTCGAGGATGCATCTTCCATCTCGATGTCCCTTGCCTCATCAATGCTCCTTTTCTGAGACTTTTCCTTTATGCTTGGCGTCTCAATCTCCATATCTGTATTGATGGGACATGAATCAATATTAGCCTTCCATTATAAATCTAGCCTAAATTCATGTTCATAAGTAGAGGCATTCATTTCTTTCCTTTTACTAGAAATTATAACATGTGGATCATAATGCCACACTTCTCCTATTTCAAAGTTCAACTCTGTTAACATAAGTTCCACCTGTTGAAAATCTCATTTAGAGTTTACAATGAAGGGACCTACATTCATGGGAAGCTTAAACATATAGCCTTTTTGGCAGGGACAAAATGAATTTGGTCTGTCTTTAGCCTTTTTCTGATGAACTCTAAGGCAAAAATTCTCATGGGGATAAATATCAGTAGTTGGTAAGTAGGCAATTCATACCCATATAATTTGATTTTGGTGTAATCTTAAAACAAATAACATTCACCTGCCCTAATATTATTGTTAAGCTGAAGAATCCTCCTCTGTTTCGGTAAGACCCTAGGAGGGGATACCTTGTTGATAATCTTATAAGCAGTGGCCATGAAAGTAGAGAGGAAATGTGAAAGCCCCTCATTGTTGGAATTATTCTTTAAAGAGTTGTCCAATTAAACCATAGACTCCCTTTGCATATGGGAGTCTACAATGCTAAGGCCTAGGTACTCAATTTATTTCATGTGAGTGTAAAGGAACAAATAAACAAATATGGAGTAATAACTGAAGGAGGATGCCAGGTAGAATTGTTCACACTAGAACTTGATGGCTTCGGCTAGGAAAGAGGGAATGTCAAGGATATTTTTTGACTCCATTATTTTATGTAAAATACCTAAGGTTTCTTTGGATACATTTTTTGTCTCATACTCACCAAATATCCATAAGATAACATACAATATGGGTTGCATATACTCTGAGAACAAGGAAATGGGGAGGTTGTCTGAGTTGGTAGGCAATTGTGCACCTAGGGCCAGGATTAGTTGGTGAAAGACATGTTTCTCTCTAATCGAGATCCCAATGTAATCATATAAGAGCATGGTCTCTGTAAAGTTCTCCAAATTTGGGGATTTTGGGTAAAGGAAGGCATTGTGTATCAATCCATGGGTGATCTCCCAAATCCTCTCCCCAGTGGAGGAAATACAAAAGTTTTTTCTCTTTAACAAACGTGACCATGAGCTAGGATATAAATTTTGGGAAATGGTACACGTCGGGATGATTAAGTGGTACAATCCTAACTCGATGACTCGGAAGAGCCCTTCCTTATTCAGGTAGTATCCATAGAAGTCGAAACAAAGGTGGGATAGATTTAAAGGGCATAAGGAATCATGAATTCCCCCCTAGGTGTCCATGAGGGATTCAATGTAACTCAAGGGTTTTTGTGGATGTTTCTTTGGGTTTCTGACGATATCGTCTTTAACTTGAGCATAATGAAAATTGTGCTAGGATACGGGGGTTGTGAATTACCTGGTAAATGGAAGAAATTGGATGTTTATGTTATAAAAATAATTAACGGAGCAATAAAAATCATACAATAGTGTGGAAACGCAAACATAGAAACATATAAAACAAGAGAGACACAAGTATATGTGGTTCACCCAATTTTTCTACATCCACAGAGAAACAACCAATCCTTCATTTTTTATTATCAAGCAAAATGAAGAGATACAACCTACAGAAAATCTGTTATAATTTCCTCTTCACTCTCACACAGTCTCCTCTCTCTTTCTCGCTCAGAATAATAATACACAACGGCAATACAATTCCCTCATATAAATTGAGGGTTGCCTTCTAGGGATAAAAAGCCTAAATTAACATAACTTCTACCATTAGATCATCTGCCTAATGAACAGCCTAGATTGAATATGAAATTACAATATTTTACGAGGGAATTTTTCATTTATTTTTAGCTTCAAGGGAACTACACCTAAACCCCTGCCAGAGGGGGGATCAAAAAAATTGTATTAACCCCCCTGGACCCCCCTGATGGTGATAATATGGGTAGTGCTTTTTCCCTATTAAGAACATGGATCCAACATAGCTAAAAAAAAAACCTTTGAACAATCAGGAAGATAATCAAGCTGCACACCCAACAATCTCCCACTTGGATACTGATTATATAAATTGTATGATTCTTCACTTATCGGACAATGATTGCACTTGGACCTAGTTTTTTCTCATCTTCACCATCATACTTGAAGACCAATTGAAATTGAGCATAATCTCAAATTATCCTCGGTTGCAACTTTTGTTAACATACCTGCAGGATTCTAGCTAGTGTGTATATTTTCCATCCTCAAATGTCCATCTTCCAACATTGACCATATGAAATGGTACTTGAGTTGTATATGTGTATTCTTGGAATGAAATGTTGAGTTCTTTGTGAGATGAATGGCACTTTGACTGTCACTGTATAACCTGCCCATCTCCTGCTTCTTTCTCAATTCATCCATAAACCTTTGTAACTAAATCATTTCTTTACTAGCCTCTGTAGTAGCAACATACTTTTCTTTTGTTGTTGAAAGTGCAACAATTTTTTGCAATTTTGAAACCCAACACATAGTTGTTCCACCTACAGTAAATAGATATCCTATAGTGCTCCTCCTATTATCTCTATCACCTTCCATATCTACATCAACATATCCATGTAGAGCAATGTTCGAAACTCCAAAACATAATGCTTGATTCGTGGTACATCTCAAATACTTGAGAATCCACTTAATTTCTATCCAATGTTTTTTTCCTAGATTGTTCATATACCTACTTACAAGTCCCGTTGCATGTGCAATATCAGGCCTTATGTAGACCATTGCATACATTGATCTTCCAACTATTGATTCATATGGAACTTTACACATATAATACATCTATTCCTGGGTCTCTGAACACATCCCCTTAGTTTCAAATGGCTAGCCAAAGGTGTACTAACTAGTTTTTCATTCTGCATATTAAATCTTTCCAACATATTTTCTATGTACTCACTCTGACACAATGTTAATTTGTAATTTTTCTTGTCTCTAGTTATTCTCATACCAAGGATTTGTTTTGTAGCACCCATAACCTTCATTGCAAATGAATTTTCCAATTTTCTTTTGAGCAAATTTATTTCCTTCATGTTAGACCCTACAACAAGAATGTCACATACATATATTAGCAATATAATATTGTTGCCATCATTTTTCCTTTCAAGATATACACAATGGTTAGAGTGACATATAGTATAACCTTGTTCAAACATAAACCTATCAATTTTAGATACCATTGCCTTAGAGATTGTTTTAATCCATACAATCTCTTTTTCAATTTGCACACTAATTTCTCCTTCCCTTTGACCTCATACCCTTATGAATGTTGCATATATATTTATTCCTCCAAAACCTTATGGATAAAAGTTTTCTTTATATCTAGTTGCTCAAGATGTGAATCTTTTGTTGCCACTAGACTTAAAATAGTTCTGGTTGAAATCATTTTAACAAAAGCAACAAAAAAAAAAAAAACATCAATGTCTATACCTTTTTTTTGTGCAAACCCCTTCACCAAGGGTCTAGCTTTATACCTTTGTTTACCTCCATCTTCTTCTTCAAACATGTAAACCATTTATTTTGCAATGTCATTTTACTGGCAGGAAACTTGACTAAGTCCCAAGTCTGGTTATGCATCAAGGAGTCCATCTCTTCTTCCATGGCTTTCTCCCACTTCTTCCTAGTTTCTTCCTTCATTGCTTCTTCATATATTTCTACTTCACTAGAATTATTAAACAATACATAATATAATGAAGGAGAGTATCATACAGGGGGTCTACTTATCTTGGTAGATATTCTAATACCACTTTTAGGTGTTTGAGGTGCATGTTATTGTTGTGGTTGTTGTTGTGATTGTTGTTATTGTTGTGGTTGTTGATCATTATGATTTTTAGACACCTTTACTTTTTTTGTGATCTCATCAAGAACTATGTATTCCTTGTTTTCCTTGTTTTCCTTTTCTTGTTTCTTTCCCTGCATCTAATCCTTATACAAGACCCTTTCATTGAATATGACATATCTACTCCTAATGATTTTATGATTTTCATAATCATATAAGAGATAACCAAAATCATTAACACCGTATCCAATAAAAGTACATTTTTTTTAGTTTTCCTCAAGTTTTGTTTTATTTTCTTTATTAATGTGTACAAAGGCTTCACAACCAAAAGTCTTTAAAAATGATTAGTTTACATTTTTATCTGTTCATGCCTCCTCTGGAATAGCACCATCCAAGGAACTTGAAGGCCCTTTGTTTATTACATAAACAACAATATCTATAGAATCTTCCTAAAATTGTAAGGGAAATCTTGCATTCAATCTCACGCACCTTGCACACTCCATGATTGTCTTGTTCATCCTTTCCGATACACCATTTTCCTTCGGTGTTCCTGGAATTGTCTTCTCTATGTGAATTCCATGCTCTGAAGAGTAGTTATGAAACTCTTTGTTGCATTATTCACCTCCATTTTCTGATCTGAGACACTTCAACTTCTTTCCTATCTCATTCTCAACCAAATCTTTCCATTTCTTGAAAGTATCAAATACATCAAATTTATTCTGAAGACAATAAATCTAGATTTTCCTAGTTGCATCATTAATAAAAGTAACATAATAGCGATATAAACTGAGAGATGATAACTGAGCAGGTCCCCATACATTTTGACGCAGGAGGTTGATGAAAATGAGTTGGTAGTCTAGAATTAGACTACTAGTTAACTTTGTAACCAATTAGTTGCGCTTAAATTGATTTTGTACGTGTATTTCCCCCTGAGGGTCCCGCTTACCTGACCAATCAATTCCAGTCCCTCGTTGACTTCTCCTTTTGATGAGCGCTTCAATCCACACCATTGATCTCACTTTCTTAGATCCAATGGATATCACGTCATCCACTCATCAACTTACTCAGACGATCTCTGTCATCGATGTGACCCCTCCAATCGAACGGTTGTTATGCAATCTCACGCAGATTCTTGCACGAATGATATCAAGTCGAGAGCACGCAAGAAAAGTTGTTTTCTCGTGATACATGTCGACTGCTAAAGGTAATCACGTGAAATTTACTAATACCCTTTACAATCTTCAGGGCGTGCAAGATACCGCTTCCCACTTATGAAATACAACCCACGTGCTTAATTCATACTTTAAGAAAGGTGCTTTAAGGAAATGTTTAGCGCTTAAGTACAATATTAACCCTTAATACGAATCGACTGAGATTTATAAATAAAATGTATAAACAGAGGAAAATACCTGATTGGGGTCTAGAACGCTGATACATAGCTACAAACAAATTTCTGCACCAGAACAGTGCATCCACACCACACTTCATCAATTATTCAATAAAATGGAAATTACAGAGTCTTGGCCCTCTTGGCTCAATTACAACAGTTTGTCTGACCTCTGTTTCAATATCAAACCCTATCTCTCATTCAAAACTCTCACTTACTCACTCTATCTCGATCATCTAATCTCTCTATCATTACATTCTTTTTCCTTTCATGAATCAGATCCTATCCTAACTGCATTGAAAACTCGATCTCTACTTTTATCAACTCAACCGTTAAATCCCTATTCTTGAGCTCTGATACACATCTATACTAGCAACTTATCTCCTATTCTAAAAATAATACAATATTCTAATTATTACAATAATTGAGATAAAGATTAGTTCGAGAGATCCAACCCTCTCTACTAAAACTGATTTTTGACCACTCAAGTCAATGAAATTCATCTCTTGTTAGCGACAACATGTGAACATACAATCACATTGCTAGCTAAGTCTGGATGCTCCTGCATCAAATTCCCGAGGAAGAAAAGAATTCTTCATCAAACTTTCAGGATTTACTCCATACTTCTATAATTATGTTGTTGTTATCCAACTAGCATCTTCTATTGGTTGTCCCTTCCATTTGACTAGATACTAGAAATAAACTTGTCCTCTAGTTCTTTTGGATACTCATTTCTCCAAAACATCTTCCACCTCTTTCTTGATTGTCTTTGGTATTTTTTCTTCCCATTTTAAAGTTTGAACTTCATCTCCTGCAAGTTCCTTTTGTAGCTCTAACATTTTCTCCTTGTATGGATACAAATATGCAACATTGAAGATAGGTGATATTCCAATCCCTTCTGGCAATTCAATTTCATAAGCATTAGTTGAAAACCTCCTCACAATTTTTCATGGTCCTATATTTTTCATCTTTAGTTTATTGTAAGTCCCAACATGAAATCTTTCTTTTCTCAAGTATACCATCACTAGATCTCCCACTTGGAATTCCTTTTCTCTCCTCTTCATATCATCTCTATGTTTGTATTTGCCACTGCTTTCCTGCAATCTGTCTTTGACATCTTCTTGTAGTCTTTACATCTGCTCTACAAATTCTTCAGTTGTTTCACTTCTTGTCTCCTATTTACCTAAATTTATGAGTTCATACACACCTCTTCGATTCATTCCAAAAACAATCTGAAATGGACTCATCCCAATACTTCGGTTTAGAGTGCTAAATCCCATTATAAGAAAATTCATATTGAGCAAGTGCTAAATCCCCAAGCTTCTCAATATGTTTCCCAAGCTTCTATTTACCAATTCGGTCTATCCATATGTTTGAGGATGGTATGCTGAACTGAAACTAAGGTTGGCACCTAGTTTCTTCCTAAGAGTTCTCTAGAAATGCCCAACAAACTTTGTATCCCTATCAGACACAATACTTACAGGCAATCCATGTAACCTTACAACCTCTGAAAAAAAAAAAAACAGATTAGCAATATGTGTTGCATCACTAATCTTTTTACATGCAATGAAATGTTCCATTTTGTAAAATCTATCGACCACAACATAAATGGAATCAATCCCTCTTTGATTTCTAGGTAACCCCAAAACAAAATACATATTAATTGCATCCCATGGTCAGTGTCGTATTGGCAATGGTTGGTACAATCCTGTATTTTTGCTTCTCCCTTTAGCATGCTGACAGATTTTTCACTTCTCAAAAAATCTCTTAACATCAGTTTGCATCTTTGGCCAATAGTAAAAAGAATTTACCTGAGCAAAGGTTTTGTCTTGTCCAAACTGACCAGATAATCCTCCACTGTGTTTCTCTTTGACTATGTTTTCCCTCATAAAACATTTGGGAATGCACAATTTGTTACCTTTAAATAGTAAACCTCCTTGGATAAGATATTATAACCACTGACTTCTGTTATGAACTATTGGATTTTGTACAAATGCATCAATACCTTTGAATTCTGCATCATCTTTATACATATCAACCATTTCTTCAAATCCTACAACACCAACCCTTAATTCTTGTACAGTGAAATTTATCCTGTTCAAAGCATTCGCAACTTTGTTCAACTTACCACTTGTGTGTTTTATCAAAAAAGTTAAAATATGTAAAAAATCTACCCACTTGGCATGTTTATGGTTCAATTTTGGTTGGTTGTTTATGAACTGTAATGCATGATTGTCAGAATATAATACAAACTCCTTTGGTAGCAAATAATGTCTCCATTTTTTTAAAGCTTGCACAATAGCATAAAATTATTTATCATAAGAAGAATACTTCTTCTTAGCTTCATTTAGTTTCTCACTAAAGTAGGCTATTGGTCTCTGTTCCTAACTCAAAACTGCTCCAATTGCAACTCCACTAGCATCAATTTCAACTTCGAAAACTTTCCCAATATCAGGTAAAGCTAAAACTGGTTTCTCTGTAATTTTCTTCTTCAGCAACTTAAAATTTTGGTCTGCTGCTTCTATCTACTTGAATGGCTGATTAGTCTCTTTTATTCTTTCAATAATTGGTGCACAAATCTGACTAAAACTTCTGATAAATTTTCTATAAAAACTTGCAAGACCATGAAAGCTTCTTACCTCAAATATGTTTCTTGGAGTAGGTCAGTTCCAAATTGCTTGGAATTTCTCTAGATCCATTTTCAAACCTTCTTTAGAAACTACAAATCCCAAATAGATCAATTCTTCTTTCATGAAACAACATTTCTTCAGATTTATCAGCAGTTTCTCTTTCTGCAGAGTTCTTAAAACCAACTTAAGATGCTCTAGGTGTTCTTCTTTGCTTTTACTGAAAACTAGAATATCATCAAGATAAACAATGGCAATCTTGTCTACATATTCCTTCAAGACTTCATTCATTAATCTCATGAATGTGCTAGGTGCATTAGTGAGTCCAAAAGGCATCACTAACCATTCATACAACCCACTATTTGTTTTAAATGCAATCTTCCATTCATCTCCTTCTCTAATCCTTATTTGAAAATATCCACTCTTCAAATCTATTTTAGAAAAATAATTTGACCCACTCAAACAATCCATCAAATCATCCATGCCTGGTAAAGGAAATCTATACCTGATAGTAATCTTGTTTATGGCTCTGGAATCTGTACACATATGCCATTCACCACCTTTCTTTGGACTGAGTATTGTTGGTACAACACATGGACTAAGACTCTCTCTGATTAATCCCTTATCCATCAGTTCATGTACTTTTCTTCCAACTTCTACATTTTCTTGAGGAGTTAACCTGTATGCTACTTTGTTTGGCAAACTTGCTCCAGGTATTAGATCAATATGATGACTAATACTCTTGATGGGTGGTAATGCATTTGGAAACTCATCAACAATAATATCAACAAAATCATTCAACAGAGTTCTGATTTCTTCAGATAAATCATCTAAGTTTGTGGAAGTTAAAATTACCTTAGGTCTTCTTATGACAGTAAAATGCATCTGTTCATCCTTATTGACTTCTTGCAGCAATTTTTTCCCACTTATCAGCATAACATTGTTTCAGGCGCTTCTTTTCTTGCTTCATCCTTCAATGGTAGCAATGTGTGTTTATTTCCATCCTTCTCCAGAGTGTAAGTATTTCTTCTCCCATCATGAGTATCTTTCTGATCAAACTGCCAAGGTCTTCCCAGCAATATGTGGCATACATCCATTAGCATTACATCACATAATACCACATCCTTATAAGTACCAATCTGGATCTCTACCTTGCATTTTTTTGTCACAATAAGTTGATGTCCTTTTTGAAACCATGATACTTTGTAAGGAGTAGGGTGTATTGTTTTCACTAGTCCTAACTTGTCCACCATTTCTGTAGAAACAAGGTTATCAGTGCTTCCACTATCAATTATCACTTTAAATCATTTTCCTTTGAACTTGCATGTAGTTTTGAATAAACTCTTTCTCTGAGCTGGTTCTCCTATCTCTTTCTCTTCCTTAAGCAATACCCTTTTCAACAACAAGGATTCTCCTACTTCAGGTGATTCTTCTTTGTTTGCAATTTGAGGTTTTTCTTCCCTTGCCTTAGCCACATTCACATTTCTTTGATTTGTTGCTATATTATGAGGACAGTCCCATGATCCATGTCCCCATTCTCCACATGTGTAACACCGAATTTCTCTTCCTCGGCCTCTTCCTCTGGGTGCAAATATTCCTCTACTAAATTCTCCTCTTTGTGGTGGTCTACTACTTGAACTTCCTACTTCACCCTGAGGGTGCTGAAATCTTGATCTAGTAGTTCATCTACCTCTTGCTGAACTTTTTCCTCTATTCCTCTGATTTTTCTTCCTCAACATCTTCTCTTCTGCCTTCAAAGTTGCTTGATAGGCATCTTCAATTGTCTTCAGACTCAACAAGATGATTTCATCTTGTATGTCATATCTCAACCTAGTTATGTATATGGCTACCTTTTCTACATCATCCTCTGCATGTCCTGCTCTAATACTCATCTTGTAAAACTCTTCTGTGTATTCTCTGACAGTCATTCCTTTTTGCCTAAAATTCTGTAACTGTCTGAAAAGATTTAACTGATAATCTTTTGGTATAAATTTGGCTTTCAATCTACTTACCATTTTATCCCATTGTTTGATCTTGGACTTCCCTTTTCTTGCTCTATATGTTTGTAATTCATCCCACTAGATAGTTGCATGACCCTTCAATCTGGTAACTACAAATTTCACCTTATTTTTGTCATCAACCTCCTCCTCATAGTCAAAATATTTATCCAATGAACTGATCTAGTCCATCAACTCTTCTACATTAAGATTCCCATCATACAACGGTATTTCCATCTTTGGTCTTCTACTTGCTTTGCCCAATATCTTGAGAACCTTGGTAGCTTCACTTTCATCCTCTTCTTCTTCCCCACAAGATTCTTCTATAGCACTGGCATCTCCTTCATCAGTTTCTCTCCTCTAATCAGTCTCCATGATCTCCATCCTTGTACGCAAACTTCGGATCTCATCCAGTAGAAATGCATTTGCTACAGGTCTCCCCCGACCTATTCCAGCTCCTCTCCTCGATCGCATGTTTACTGTAGCAAAACTTAATCTTTGTGCTCTGATACCAAAATGACGTAGGAGGTTGATGAAAATGACGTGGTAGTCTGGAATTAGACTATTGGTTAACTTTGTAACCAATGAGCTGCGCTTAAATGAATTTTGTACGTGTATTTCCCCCTGAGGGTCCTGCTTACCTGACCAATCACCGTTGGTCCCTCATTGACTTATCCTTTTTTTGAGTGCTTCAATCCATGTCGTTGATCTCACTTCTCCAGATCCAACAAATATCACATTGTCCACTCATCAACTTACCCAGACAATCTCTGTCATCAATGTGACCCGTCTAATCGAACGGTTGTCATGCAATCTTGCATAGATTCTTGCACGAATGATATCAAGTCGGGAGCATGCAAGAAAAGTGGTTTTCTTGTACTACATGTCGACCACTAAAGGTAATCGCGTGAAATTTCCCAATACCATTTACAACCTTTAGGGCACACGAGATACTGCTTCCCACTTATGAAATACAACCCACATGCTTCATTCATACTTTAAGAAAGGCGCTTTAAGGAAAGGTTTAGCACTTAAGTACAATATTAACCCTCAATACAAATCGACTGAGATTTATAAATAAAATGTATAAACAGAGGAAAATACCCGATTAGGGTCCAGAATGCCGATACACAACGACAAACAAAATTCTGCACCAGAACAGTGCGTCCACACCACACTTCATCAATTATTCAACAAAATGGAAATTACAGAGTCTTGGCCCTCTCAGCTCGATTACAACAGTTTTTCTAACCTCTGTTTCAATCTCAAATCCTATCTCTCACTCAAAACTCTCACTTACTCACTCTATCTTGATCATCTAATCTCTCTATCATTACATTCTTTTTCCTTTTATGAATCAAATCCTATCCTAACTGCATTGACAACTCGATCTCTACTTTTATGAACTCAACCATTAAATCCCTATTCTCAAGCTATGATACACACCTATACTAACAAATTATCTCACATTCTAAAAATAATACAATATTCTAATTATTAAAATAATTGAAATAAAGATTAGTTCGAGAGATCCAACCCTCTCTACTAAAACTGATTTTTGACCACTCAGGTCAATGAAATTCATCTCTTGTTAGCCACAACATGTGAACATACAATCACATTGTTGACTAGGTCTGGATGCTCCTGCATCACATTTGTATGCACAAGCTCTAATTTTTCATTCTTTTTTTCCTTCCCACCTCTAATAAATCTGACTCTCTTCTATTTTCCATAAACACAATTTTCATAGACATCCAAATCAACATGCTTTAAACCTGGTAACAAATCTCTTGAGTGAAGGATTCGCATTCCCTTATCACTCATGTTCCTAAGCGTATGATTCCAGAGTTTCGTATCTACCCCTGTGGAGGTTAAAGCATTAATAGAATTATAAATACCGTTGTATAAATATAATGTACCAACATTTTCGCATTTTGCTATTACCATGGCTCCTTTTGTGACCTTCCAAGTTTTGTCTGTAATTGTAGTTACACAGCCTTCACCTCCCAACTACCCTGTTGAAATTATAGATTTCTCTAGATTTGGAATATGCCTTACCTCCTTTAATAGTGATTGGTTTCCATTCTATTGCTTTATAAAAAAATACCCATTCCAATGATTTTGCAGGGTTTATCATCACCCAGACAAAAATGTCCAAAATCTCATTGAACATAGTCATGAAAGTGTTTCCTATCAGGTGTGGCATGGGATGAAACCCTTGAATCTACTACTCAGGCATCAATAATATTATCTAATGAAAAAATCAAAGCATCTTGCAAAACATCACTTGTTACATTCGCTTCTTGATTGTTCTCTTGATGTCAATTTCCTTCTTTTCCTTTTCGAGACTTATATCCTTTCTTCATGTGTCCTTTCTTCCCACATTCAACACACTATCGTCTATATGGACTTGGATCTACCTTTCCTTGACTTATTGCGATGTCCTGGGCCCTTTCCTCTTTTCATTTTTCTTCCCCTAGTCTTTGCAGTAAAAGCATTACATGATGTCTCACCTGAGATTTTTCTTCACATTTCCTCGCTAAGAATAGCACCAACAAGATCATCAAACTTTAAAGTAATAGATCTAGATACTTACTAATATACATAACTAAGCCATTCCAACTTTCTGGAAATGAGCACAAAAATAACAACTCTGTAACTTCATCATCAAAATTTAACCCTACAGAACTTAGTAACTATTAACCATGTTAAATTCATTTAAATGATCAATAATAGATCCACCTTCTGACATCTTCATATTAAATAGACGCTTCATAAGAAATACCTTATTTGAGGTCAATGGTTTTTCATATAATTTGTCCAATGTTGTCATTAAACCATTTGTTGTCTTTTCCTTTGAAATGTTGAAAGCCACCGACGCTGCCAGACATTGTCGTATTGTTCCTAGTGCCTTTCTATCGAGAAGATCACATTCTTCATCTGTCATACTAGTCAACTTCTTTTATTTTCTTCTCAATGGTAGGTACAGATCTTTCTGATACATATAATCTTCCATTTTCATCTTCCATAGCAAGTAGTTTTGGCCATTAAATATCTCTACCCTAAACCTACCATATTTTTCCATTTCTCCCACTCAAACTAGGAATCCTTCTCTCCTGTGAGTTTATCAGCCAAATACACCTTCAGCTCTTATACCAGTTGTTATAAAAATAATTAATGGAGTAATGAAACACATACAACATTGTGGAAACACAAATAGAGGAACACATAAAACAAGAGAGAAACAAATAGACGTGGTTCACCCAATTTGGGCTACATCCATGGAGAAACAGAAAGTCCTTCCTTTTGTATTATCTAGCAAATTAAGAGATACATCCTACAGCAGATGCGTCGTAATTTCCTCTTTGCTCTCACATATTCTCCTCTCTCTTTCTCACTCAAAATAATAATACACAATTTCAATATAATTCCCTCATATAAACCGAGGGTCACCTTTTGTAAAAAACCCTAAATTAACATAACTTCTATTGTCAAATCATCTACCTAATGAACGACCCAAATTGACTATGAAATTACAATATTTTACAAGGAAACGTTTCATCTATTTTTTACTCCGGGGGGGGAGGGGCTCATAAAAGTCGTCATCGCCCCCCCCCAGAGCCCACTGGCAGTGATCATATACGTGGCATTATCTCCCTGTTAGGCACAAGTATCCAACACAGCTGAAACAAAAAACCTTTGAACAATCAGGAAGATAATCAGTTTCCACACCCAAGAAATGAGAATGCGCAAAGGTCCTTACAGAAGCTGACATTTGGGCGAACACAAACACAACCAGATGGAATGGTTTAACACAGAATAGTTTTCAATAGATAAGTTCAAATCACAATGGGCGGTGCACAGGGGGTACAATGATCGCTTCGCAGAGATTTTAGGTGTGAAAAGGGAGGGATGGCGTAGAGGGAGACACATGGAGAAGTTGGATTGGGTGGAGGATGAGGGAGGAGGGTGATGTATCAAATGGTCTCGCACTTGCTTTCCACGCTCACCTGATAGAGGTCCCTGTTGTTAACATGGTTTCCACGTTGGCCTGATTGTTGGTGGGCCCGTTTCATCTCCTCTAGTGGGGTGCTTGGGTGGACTCATAAGCTATGCTCAACCCACCAAAATCAATCACAATCGTTGATTTGCACTACCCACTTTATTGACTTTGAATTTATGGGGGAAAGTTCCAACCTAGCTGTCACCCTTTTTTACCCAACAGAGCTTCCCCTGAGCGAGGCCGCTTCAAGATAGACAATGATACTCCCCCCTAGGTGGTTATTACTTAATCGTTTGTTTCCAAAAAGTGGGGGAAGCCCCACTACCACTTGGAGACTCCTGTGTGCTTGAAAACTATGTTTCTTAGGACTTCCTCACTACTGATTTGGAACATGGATGTTCTAGTGTTCTGGCTCCCTAGTCCCCTGAAGCCTAGCTCCCTTTGAAATATAATTTTAAATTTTTATGGGGTTCCTAGGTCGTGGGGTCTAGCCTCTCAAATTGTGTTATGAGGTTTCGTCAGTAGATGGCCCTAGCTCAGACAGTTGACAGATCCCTGATCCCTAGTCCCCAGAGCCTTTTAAAATTTATTTTCCAATAAGTTACGGGATTTTGAGGTTGTGGGGTCTTCGATATTTTTAATTTTATGGGCCCAACTTTCACTACCCTTTTCTTTTGATCTAGGACACCATTTTAAAAATTATTTATACCATTAGAAAAATATTCCTGTGCATTTTTTTATTGAATGGGTCCAATATGTTCTTTGAGCTCATATGTTGCTCTGAAAATGGCTCCAAACTCTGTTATGCTTTGTACCTCCACCCCTTTGCTATATGAATAATAAGAGGAAAGAAGAGGAGGGTGCAATAGAGTTTCAAATAATAACTTCCTTGCATGTCTAAATCTTATGTTTAAAACATGTTTTACTAAATATGATAATAAAAATTACTATGCCATTTATGATTGACCACATATGAAGATTAATGAAAATTAGATTCACCTGCATTGAAAGTCACTTTGTAAAACATGCATACATTTATTGTAAAATATGCATACGCTTAAAACTATGGCTTTTCAAAAAGTGCATACATTTATGAAACGTTTGGCCATTTTTCAAATGCTTAGACATGTGTTCACATTTCTTACTTCCCCGTGGAATTTTGTTCACATTCCTCACTACAATGTGTCATATAGTAACTACTTATGGTTTTGCCTTTGTTAGCCTCCCTTGATGAATAAATTTATTTGATTTATTTATACTTCTAAATGTTTTAAATGCATCATGGCATATATTTATTTTATCATGTAATTAATCTTTTTAATAAAAACCTCGATGGGGTTGACTTAGGAAGACACATATAGTGTTAGAAGCGGGGAGGTGAGAATCCCAAGGCAAGGTCTAACAAGCAATGATGATCAATAAAGATAAGTGGTGGAAAGGGATTTGTTCATCTGGAGAATTGAAGAGTCGGGTGGGAGTTAAAATTCGGATGGAGGTACTCCTATTGTAGTGTTTCTTCCTAGTTATGGGAGAATTTTAGAGTGAAAAAACGATTGTGTAGTATACTTAGGTCACCAACCTATGCATTCCCTTTTTTTTTTTACTACACACAAAAATTATTTATGTTGGTTGGAAGTGTGGGGGACTGGTTGCACTCAAGGTGTTGAGTTGCTGGGTTTGGGACCCTGGTGAGAGTTGGTGTGGAAAATTCCCTGGTGGCTAGCCAGAAGAGGGGTGGAGTGAGATTTCATGGTGTTTCTTTGTTGTGGAGGTGAAATGGTCTAGGGAGTTATTCATTGTGGGCCTAGTGAGTGTCAAAGTCTCCTTCCTTTCCCCTTGGCTCTGTGCGGCAATTAACAAAATTGGTGTGGTGATTGTTTGTTTTGGGTGGGATTTTCGTTTTGAATGCTTTGGAGATTATGTCAGGGTGGTAATTACATCTTGTAGCCCAAGTTGTATTTCGGTGGAGATTGATAGCTTTATATATAAGTGTGGTTGTTGGTGGATCTAATCTCATAGTGTTGCACTTGATTTTCCTTGGCCTCTAGTAGAATGGAGAGTTAGATTGGGTCTATGATGGAGGTGTTGGATATTGTGGGAGGGGGAGGAGGGGTGGGGTGTGTTCTCTTTAGCTTTGGGGCACCGCACTATGGAATTAAGGGTTGTTTTTTTACCTAGTCTTGTGGGAATTCCACCTTAGTTGACGAAGGCATTGAGGTTGGTAATTTAATTGTGTTCTAGTGGTTAGTTTTAGGGTACAGTATGCTTTGACCGAGGTGTTGTTCCAGGCATGGTGGGGTTCCACGCGGTGATGCTCAGGTGCAATCTAGTAGCGCAGATGAAGAGATAGGTGGGTGGGGGTGGGATGAAGGGGCATTTGATGGTGAGTTGGATCATGAGAATGGTCTAGCGCCTAGCCCAACAATTGCTCCACCCTCACTGGAGTCTCTTGATAGACAGTTACAGAATATCATGGTGATACTGGCAGAGTTATCATAGGAGTGACATGATGACAGGAATGAACTGATTTCCTTCATGAAAATTTTACAGGAAAACCAATGGGTGATGTTGGATAGGATGGATTCGATTTGGAGGAGCCAGAGACACAGAGTGGGAAGGTGTGATTAAATTGAAGGCAGAATTGACTACTTTGAACACAATGCTCATTAGGGAATGAGACTCCCGGACCTCTTCAACACCGAGCAAGCCCCAAATCCTCCTCGAAATTTCTGATGTTGGTTGGTTATGTGTGTATTCTTGTTGTTTTTTGGAGCTTATGTGTTTTGGGGATATGGACATGCTATAGTTTCTGGCATTGTTCTCTCTATTTATGTTTATCTCTCCTCGCTAATAAATCCAGTCGAAGTGATGCCAAGAGAGAATTGCTTCCACTACAAATCCTATGTAATTTTTTGATTAGCTAATAGAATCCTTTTGAAAGGTAAAAAAAAATTAAGAAAAGGTATTGTTAGTAAAAATTTAGGTATCAATATAAATGAATAATTAGTTAATAATAATAAATAATAAATTTATTATATTAATGTTAATATTAATCATTGCTTTAGTATTATTGTAAATATTTTTAATATTAATAATGTTATTAATATTAGCGTTAATAATAATATGAAGGAAAAAAATATTAAGATTACTATTAATAATAATATTTATGTGACATGAATAATATTAATACATTCTGAATAACCTTAATAGTACTAATAACATTAATAATAATAGTATTAATAACATTAATAATAATAGCATTATTACATGTAATACTAATGTAATGATGTTATATAATAATCTTCTTATTAATGTTATTAACAACATTAATATTAATATTTTTAATAAGATTTTAGTAATCGCAATATTAAATGCATAACAACAACAACAACAACAAAATTAATAATAATAATAGCAACATTATTATTAATATTAAAATTATTACATTAAGAGTGATACACTAATTATAACATAAATAGTCATTTTAATTAGTTAATTAAAATACATTAACAATTAATTAATTACTTAAAATAATTAACTGTGTAATTTTTTTGTGGTGAATTATATTACCGTCAAAACTAGGAATTACGTGATATTACTCAAAGTGTTAAGTTAGTCTCTCACTGGGGAGACTTGACCAAAGACAAAAATGAACTCTCAGTAGTGAGGTACAAGATAACTAAGTAGTGGATTAGTTCAAAATCATACAAAAGGGAGTAGTAGGTCTAACTAGCCAAAATTAAACAGTAGGAACAAAAATCCAATATAGCAAGACCATAACATACAATCAAGGAGATGGGTCTAAGTCTATAGTAGCAACCTGGATAGGATCTTTGTTGTCTCTAGTTGTGCCCGAATTCTGAGATATTGCTCTATGAACTCCATCCATTAGTCCACGTCCTTAATATGTTGATGCAGATGCTAAAGCGAGTGGAAAATGTATATTGAATGATCATATTGATCCAAGAGAAATATGCCCAATAGGAACTTCATATGCCAATGGAGGTCAATTGTTTGCATGTACTAATTAAACATACCCCTAGTGTGTGAAAATTCTCTTGTAATTAATCGAGTAATTATTATTCTATATTTTAAAAATGATTTGTCATAGAAACTTAATTTACTACAAATACTTAATAAAAACACTATTGTAATATTCACCAATTAATAAACCATGGGAACTTAGAAAACACACACATAAAATTAGACATAGATATTTTTGGACAAATTGTCCCTAGAAAAAACCCAATGTGGGAAAAACTGGTTTTTTAGATGAGGGTTTTATTATTCTTCAATAGATATGTAACTGAAAATTACATAAACCATTTGTCGTAAAATGGGAAAGCTCCCACAAATTATTTTCTTCACTTTTGCAAGCTAATTCGAACTCCTAGAAGCAATTCAGCCTCTCATAATCAATTCATCCCTCTTGTATGGCCTCAACTTAGCCCACGCATGTGGCCTAGAGAAAAAATGGCCTCCGCTTGAAACTGACACCCCCTAGGGAAATAATTAGGCCTCCACTAGTAAATCAATCTTCACTGGAAAACTCAGCTTTCCTCCTCCAAATTAGCCTCTCTGTAAAATTTGACCTCTCTACAAAATCGGCATCCTTCTGGCAATTCGCACCATTAGAGAAAAATGGCCCTCTGTAGAATAATTTGACCTCCCTCCGTCTCTGATAAATTAGAGATCAATATGAAGAAATCTCTCTGGAAAATCTTCTCAATCAGTACTAAAACCCTCACTGGTGTCCCACACTATCATTGTTCCCTTGCTCAATCAAATTGCGTCTCCAAGATTCCCATCAAATTCCTCTTATAATCTCTCGTTGAGAAATCAATGGCCAAGATATAATCCCTATCGATGGATAAGATCATCTTGACTCTATCAAGTCACTAGAGAGAAATTTTGTCTCAATTAATATTGATTAATTAACCATTTTCCCTAAGTTTGACTTAGGAAAATTATTAAAAATTGGTTAATAATCTAATTAAGATATTTTCACTTAGAAAAATAAATCGGGCATGGAGATAATTAATCCTCTTGTGCTCTTAGCCTCATTAACACCTCCTAATACTAAAACACCTATCTGAGTTACATAAATTAACACCCCCTCTTAGCGAGGAATTTATTCTACATAACACCTAACTTATCTATGAAGAAGATGAATCTTGCCTTCCCCAAGGCCTCCGTCAGAATTTTTGCTACCTGTTGATTTATAGGAACATATTATATTTGGTTTGTCCTACATTGTACATAATCCCTAATGAAATGATATTTGATGTCTATATACTTAGACCTTTCATGAAGCACTGGATTATCGGATAGCCTAATGTCACAGTGTATCATTGTCGTCTCTACCTTCTGATCAAACAATTCTCCAAATAGCTTCCAAATCTAAATGGCCTTACATGTTTCCATGCTCACTAATACATATGTTGCTTCTGTAGAGCTCAGTTCCACAGACTTCTACTTCCTGTTGTACAAAGGGACAACTCTCGATCTGTGTGGAAGCAACACCCTAAAGCACTCTTTTTTTCCATTTTACTACCTTTCTAGTCTACATCAATATATCCCATCACCTGATACCATCAAATTGAGTATATATGATCCCATACTCAATTATACCTTGCAAATAATGCAACACATGCTTTGTTATTTTCCAATGCACCCTCTTTGGTTCAACCATGCACTGGCTTAGAGAGTTCACCATGAAGAATATATATGGCTAGTGTTAACCAAATACATAAGAGATCCAATCAACTTCCTATATAATGTGGAGTCCACATCCTTCTCCATAGATGTATCTACCATCCTCCAATTGTTAATCATGGGTGTATACTTGGCTCTATAATCGTCCATCCTAAATCTCCTCAAGAACTCGATGTAGTATTTCCCTTGCCTGAGGAAAATCACCTCATCTATTTGCCACACCTCCATGCCTAGAAATTAGTGTATGGAACTCAAGTCTTTCATCTCAAACTATGTTTCTAGGTCCATCCTTCATTCTTCTATGATCCCCAGTGAGCCTCTCAAAAATAAGTTGTACACATATAGAATGAGAATGAGTACCTCACCCCAAACCATTGAGTATTATAGTTTCACATCGACCTTACTCTTTACATATCCCATCCCCTACAAGTATTTTTCGATGCGCTCATACCATGCCCTGGGAGCCTACTTGAGTCCATATAAATATCTCTTCAATCTGCACATGTGAGTCTCACTGATCTGTGCTACAAATCCTTCTGGTCGTTAAATGTACACTTCCTCTTCCAATTCACCATTAAGTAATGTCATCTTGACATCCATTTGATGGATTTTCCATCCCATCTATGTTGCAAGCGAGATCACGACCCTGATAGAAGTATACCTGGCCACAGGAGAAAATGTCCCCTCATAATCTATTCCCTCCTTCTGAGAGAACCCCTTAGACACAAACGCTATGCTTGATCTTGATTGTATATGAATTTTGCTTCATATGATACATAAGCTAGGCTTTATAGGAAGAGGTTGGGATTTACAAGATCCCAAGAATGGAGGAGTCTCAACTATTATAACCCTTTGATATATTGATCAATTTCTAAAAATGGTACATTGTCAAATCATTCACAAACCCAAGGAGGATAGATCATACCCTTAGCGTATTCACAAATTCCCTAGTAAGTGTGAATTTTCAAGTTTTATTCTCAGTATATTATAGTAATGGGATGGCTAGCATGATTATGGCCTATTTCAAGTGCACCTGGGGAAATTTTGGTACACCCAAAGGTATCTGAAAGACAATTTCATATATAGTTGTTACCTAATCTAGTACTACTTGAAAGGGTATTAACAAAAGTTATAAATTTGTCCAACTTGGTCATGCCTCTTATATTTTCTACATGTATTCCTGTTGAACTATAGATATCTACATTATTTAAAGATGTCGAAACATGTCTTTATCCCTTTTTTCCTAAAATCCAAGAATGTGTTAGCATAAAAAAGTGTTTTAATACCACATATGGTGTTCTTTGTTAGTTATTCAAAGCAAAAATGATGGAATATAGCTATGAAAAGCAAATAAACATAGCAAGTCAAACAAAAATATAGTTGTGGAAAGAAAAAAAAAACAAAAGAAAACAAAATTGAAGAATAAAAAAAATAACCAAACCTTTACTTATCTTGAATACTAGATGCAATTTTGATTTTTATTTTTGAGGGGGAAACCTCGAACATGAGTAGAGATCCAAATAAAATATTATTCAATTAACAAATATCTAAATACCTTCTACTATAATATATAATTTCTAATTGACCAAAAACCTAACCAACTTGTGGACCTCCATTAATGAGGCCCCAAACAATTACTAGCAGACATTATTTAGCAAGGTCACTTATATTTATTCAATTCATACTCTAATACCTCATGGGGCCTTATTTAATATAAATGGTTCTCCATACATTAAGTAACAATCTATTCCATTAACTATGGGAGTTATGATGGGATCCCAATGATGAAAATAAAGAGGGTATTGAACCCTTTTAAGTTGTGGCTTATTTATTAGCTATGTAATTATATCATTTTTCAAGAAACCATCTAGCTCATTATCACATATATAATTATTTGTGAGTCAAACTTGATCCTTAGGACCTTTCCTATTACCCAAGGATTTCTATGCAAGAAAATTAAGGTTGTTATGATTATAAATTGAAAATTCTTTATATCAAATCTTAATCCATTTCTTTTCATTGATGATTAAAACTATATGTACTCTAATTTCTCTCATAGATTAACGATCAAGTGCTATTTATGAAGGTAACCAATTTGCAAACGGTTTATTGCCTTGGGAAATCCAAGAATAATATCAATGGTTGTGCATAGATCACCTCATCACACCCCAAGAGGGATCATTTTACTACTCCTAGGAAAAACCTGCAAAAATACTTGATGATGATTTCCCTTCATTATTAATATATGTTATGACATATCTAATTCCATCAACATGGATATTGCAAGCTCTAATGGGATGTAAATATAGACCAATTTTTAGGGTTGATAATCATGAAGTGGGAAAGCAAACATTAGTCTCTCTCAACCTTTGAGAGAAGTGGAGATTAAGGTCGTCACAAAAATTATTCACACTAATAGAGGGATTTGCAACAATGTACTATAAGAATCCTACCGAACACAATTGTTGATGCTTGAAAAGTTGTTTGGAGGAGGGTGATCTGGTGCTCAAAAATATGGTCAAAAATGAAAGTTTTCAAATTGTTGTGGAACCTAAACAACCACGTAGTACTCATTGTCCTGAATCTGGCCCAACCCATTTCACGCGAAACAGACTTCGTATGCTCCTAGAAACATGTTCTGTTCATTTTCCAAAAGAGGCGAATTTGGCAAAATTTTGACAGCCCAGTGAGCAGTTTGTACTGCTGACATGGCAGGTGATGTGGCAGCTAAATATGTTTTTTTCCAGTCAATCAAGGTTTGCCTCATGTCACAGGGTAAAGATCTTAGGTGACGTGATTTGGTTCATTAGTTGGTGTTCAACCACAGGTTGCCACATGGTCCAACCGAAGGCCACCACATGGCAACCTGAAGACCACCAAAATTGTGTTAAGGGTCGAGTGGACCGGGCCAGGGTCGAACACCAGACCTCCGTCCAACTAACACCATTGAATACCATTGCACCGTCTTGGTTCTTATTGAACCGTGGCCAAAAACTTTTATTTAAAGTGAAGTTGTGGAAGGTTTTGGTAAAAGGGGGGCCAGGGCTAGCCCCAACCCCTGGTCTTTGTGCCCAACTGCACAAGGGGTGGGACCAGGGGTCAGGCTAGCCCCGGCACCCTCCAATCATAACTGCCAAGTGTTAACCCGACGACCCATGTGAATGGAACCTGATGACCAGCTATTCGTCCCGCAGTAAAGTTTAATGTGGAGGAGTAGGGGTGAGAATTAAGGCCCCAACCCTCAATTACATGACATCAACGTGACCAGCGGGTTTCAGAGTGGGGGCCCGGCCGACAGGGCGAGTTGTTGGCCTTAGCCCCCGAGCACGTGGCCTCTACATGACCATGATTTTCGTAAATAAGGCCTTAGAAGGATTTTTAGTGCCCCAACAAATTCGCCTAGATATTGGGAAAATCAACGCCCAGTTAGCATATTCTTGGGTGAAATTGTAGAATTGGTGTCGGAATTTGGGGAGTTTGTGGTGCGATTAGCAGGAAAACTTGGGGAAATCATAAGTGGTTGATTTTTTTACCAATTTGGGAGCAGGAAGAGGGTAGACATGAATTGTTGGGTCTTCTTAAGCCATTGGAACAGGTTTCATAGCCATTTAGCACTGTAAATGTATGTATTCACACTTTTGAACATAATTGAAGAGGGCCAAGCCATTGGAAGTTGGACCAAGGAGACGTAGCCCAGGATGGGTGAACTCATTCATCATGTGTTGTTGTGTTACTATTTATGGCGATGTTTATGTTTGATATATGTTGTTGTTCAGTGTTTTACTTATGTTAATTTTCTCATGAAATTTACATTAAAACTCATGGTTAACTTGCAATTTACCTCATAATCCTGAAGCACTTGTTTATATTCTGAATTGGAATTTAGCACAACAAACACTAAATTTCTCATTCAAATCAAGTTTGGTATCACAGCTCTTGGTTTTCTTTGTGCAAGGAGTATTTAACTATTTGCAAGTGAATCTAATGCTTACAAGGCTGAAGTTCAAGAAAGGATAAGGCAAGCTTGTGGGTGCAAGTTCTCAAATTGGAGCAAGGAGAAGGAGGGAACAGTTGCCACAATATCCACCACAAGTTTCACCTCGTGTTGTACCTGAGGCTTCGATAAGCATGGCTCATGAAGGAGGAATTGATAACATGATAGATGATGAGAAGGATTTTAGGAAGGCTTTCTTTGACATGACAGAAATGGTGAAAGTCCTCTATGAAGAGAGGAATACAAGGTTGTAGGATGAAATCTCTAGGTCTACAAGAGGAGAGGGTTCTCCAGGAGGAGGAGGTAATGGGAATGGTGATAAACCACCATCTCCTCCACCATCTTCACCTTCATATCCATCCTCTTCCACTACTACAACCCTTACTCAAACTCATGCACATACCTCAAAGGCACATGGTAAAACTCCCCTATTGAATCTAGATGTAAAATTTGAATTGCTAATGTATAATGGTGAAGTGAATGCAGAAAAGCTTGAAAATTGGCTTCGTTAACTTGAGGTCTATTTTGGAATTCAAAACCTTCAAGATGATGACACAAAGATTCAGCTAGCTTCCTTGAGACTGTAGGGTGCAACATTAATATTATGGGAAGCCAAGACACAATATGAGATGAAAAAACATGGTAAGATTTCAATCTCTTGGTCTGATTTTATTGCTGCAATTAAAAGACAATTTTACCCTCTAGCATATATGCAAAAATCCATAATGGATTGGCAGAATTTTAGATAACTAAACGGTCAAATCATGCAAGGTTACACCCAAGAGTTTAGAAGAAGGTATTTGATATTAGGTGTATATTTGTAGTCATAAGACACTTTGTTGAACTATATTGGGGGTTTACATAGCTATTTGAGGCGAATTATCCTTATGTTTAATCCTACCAATTTAGATGAGGTTTTTGTGCAGGCCACACATCTTGAATCAAGAGGGAAAAACATTCGACAAGATGGCAACAAGAAGCCTTTTAAAAGTGGAGACAAAGGAAATATTTTTAAAGGGAAAGGAAATAAAAATGCAACCATTAAGAAGGAAGGAGAGAAACTAACATGAAAGCATTGTTCCAAGGAGGATCACTATGAAGCTCATTATTGGAAGATTCATCCTCAGTGAAAACCAAAGAAGTTTAACAATAAGGGAAAACAAAAGACAGTTGCAACCATTCAATAGGATTTGGGATCTAATTTGGGTGATGAAACTAAAATCACAACCATGGGGATAAAAGGTAAGGACTCCATTTCTAGCACTAGTGCTTCAAATTTACACAATGAAACTCCAAATGAAAAGAAGAGGATAGAACTTTTCCACATAAGGGTAATCTCAAAACATAGAAAAATTAATACTCTTTTGATAGTGGCTCTCAAGCCAATCTCATCTCTGAAAACATTGCCAAAATTTTAAACTTGGAAACCATTCCACATCATAAGCCATATCCATTAGGATGGGTGTGTGACAATGCACAATTGCAAGTAACTAGAAAGTGTAGATTGAAATTCACCATTACTGCAAATTTCATAGATGAAGTGGAACTTGATGTTGTGGAATTAGACATATGTGGTATAGTTTTGGGCAGCCCATATCTCTATGACAGAAAAGTTATCTTCCATAGACATGAAAACAAATACCATTTGTTCAAAGATGGAGTAGAATACATTGTAAGATCCCCTAGCAAGAAACTAAATCTTTCACCTGTAAATGCGGGGCAGATGAAAAGACAAGTGAATTCTAGCAATAATTTTGTGCTTCTAATGAAAAAACCCAAGAATGATGTTGATAATGACACTTTTCAAGGTTGTGACTCAAGATTGAAATCTGAATTTAACCAATATGATGAGATGTTTCAGGAGCCAAAAGGATTACCTCCCAAGAGAGGAATCAGCTTGAAACACAGTTGCAGCAAGATTGTCCTCTTCCTAATAATGGCATATATAAGATGTCAGTGATGGAGAGTGCAGAAATTAAAAAGAAAATTCAAGAGTTATTGGACAAAGGGATCATCAAGCCAAGTTCTTTTCCATGTGGGTCACCTATTGTTTTGGTGCCAAATAAGGACGGAACATGGCGCATGCGTGTGTATTTTCGTGCATTGAACAAGATTACGGTCTAGAATATATTATTTAATGATCAATTGAAATATGCATAATATTTTACTAAGTTGGACTTAAGGAGTGTCTATCATCAAATTAGAATTGCTGAAGGAGACATTTGGAAGACAGCATTCAAGACAAAACAAGGTTTGTTTGAATAGCTAGTTATACCTTTCAGTTTATGCAATGCTCCTGCTACCTTCATGCGTGTGATGAATGATGTGTTGAGGCAATTTCTTGATGAGTTTGTTATAGTCTACTTAGATGGCATCTTAATTTTCAATAAATATCATGATGAACATGTCATGCATGTGAGAAAAGTACTTGATGTCTTGAAGAAAGAACAGTTGTTTTTAAAGATGTCAAAGTGTGAGTTTGGAAAAACTTCTTTAGTCTACTTGGGTCATATTGTTGGAGGAGGTGAGTTGAAAATAGATCCCTCCAAGGTTGAGGTCATTGTGAATTGGCCAATGCCCAAGACAGTTACTAAGGTAAGAAGTTTTTTGGGAGCAACCCAATATTGGAGGAAATCCATTGCTAACTTTTCTTCTATCGCAACTCCTTTGCATGCATTGACAAGTGTGAAAAAAAATTGAATGGGGAGGAAAACAGAAAAATGCCTTTGATGCATTGAAGGAAAAGATCAATTCAGCACCAACACTTGCACTTCCAGACTTGAGACAGTCATTTGAGATCCATACTGATGCTAGTGACTATGCCATGGGTGCATTCCTCATGCAACATGGTAAGCCTATCCGTTTTCATTGGGAAACTTCCAGTGGTACAGTGATTAATTATCCTATATATGACAAGTAATTGTATGCATTGGTGCAAAGTGTGAAAAAGTGGAAACATTACTTGATGGGTAAGGAAACAATCATTCATGTTGATCATCAACAATTGCAATACTTGCAATCTCAATCTAAGTTGCAGCAATAAAGGCACTTATGATGGATGGGTTTTCTTCAACAATTCCACTGGGTAATAAGGTATAAGAAAGGTATATATAACAAGGATGTTGATATGCTTTCTAGGCCTATTATTAGTGCAGTTACTTTACTCAAGCATAATTATGTTTTACATTAAATTTATATTGAGCAATATGCATTAGACAATGACTTTCAGGGTGTTTATGCGAACTTGAGTCAAGGTAACCAAGTAGAGGAATTGGATTATCATTTGCATGATAACTTGTGTACCATCTTGGTAAGATTTGTATTCCACAGGGAGAAAGATTCAAAATCATAAGAGAGGCACATACTTATCTTATTGTTGGTCATTTCGGTGTAAATAAGACGGTGGCACATCTACAGAGGTATTTTTATTGGCCTCATATGCTTGAAAGTGTGTCACATTTTATTATAAGATGTCCATTATGTGTTGTCAGTAAAGCTAGCAATAGAAAGTTAGGATTGTACACACCACTTACAGTACCTTCTCGTCCATGGGAGAGTGTTTTTATGGATTTGTTGGAGATATTCCTATGTGAAAAAGGAAGCATTATTATCTTTATGTAGTTGTGGATAGGTTCAGAAAAATGTGTATTTTGATGCCCTGTAAAAAGAAAATTACATTTAAACAAATTGCTCAGTTATTCTTTCAGAATGTATGGGTGCATTTTGGATTTCCCACATCCATTGTTAGTGATTGAGATTCTCGCTTTGTTGGGAACTTTTTGTCAAGATTGTGGGGATTCATGGACACCAAATTGAATGACAATCCATATTTTTTATTTATCTTTATTTTGAAGGGATAATACCAATTATGAAGAGCAACCATAGCTACAAAAATCTAACACTCCCTCTTAGCTAAGGAAGTATTCATAATGACTTCATTAGATGTTGTCTTGATGAAAATTTATCTATTCCAAGAAAATGTTGAATGAGCTCAATTATGTTGATGAATCCATCCACTTCATGTTCAACACTAGAACCATGAGGAAATCATCCTTGCATTAGCATCAAATGAGGAACTAGTCACCCACTAATCCTAGGTTCACCAACTCAACAAGTCATCACTTGGAGATATGTCAGGAACCCCACCTAACCCATGTTGAAACCTGGGGCCCATTACCATTTCCACATGTCATCACATGTAATTGAATGATAAATACCTTCCCTAGGCTATAAGGCACAATCTCAACCCACTTACCAAATCCCATGGAAAAATGATAAGCACTCCATTGACCAAGGGAGCAATCCAGGCCTTGATGCTAACAGGGCCAATCTCTCCAACCATAAACCATGGTTTCCTACTCAAATCCCATGACTTAAGAGAGTTATCGAAGTCTCAATGTTTTTATGGCCAATCTCTCCAACCATAAACCACGGTTTCCCGGTAAAACCCTGTGACCTAAGAGAGAAATCCAGGTCTTTATGCTTATAGGGCCAAACTCCACAACTTTCAAGTCAAAACTCATGACCAAGGGAGAAATCTCTTCCCATAGCTACTAAAACATAAACTCTCCTTTAACCAAGGGAAACATTATCAATCACTCCAATCTTGTTCCAAAAGTACACCAACTTCATCTAGGGATAGAGGCTTTGTGATAATGTCAGCAACCAGTTTGATCATAGAAATACATAGAAGCCTCACTGCTCCTTTTATACCACGTGATATGAGCTATCATCATAGTCCTTTCTCGCACTTGATCAAACGATATTGAAGCTACCTTGCTTCACAAATTTCCAAACAAACTGTAATATATATTCAATTTGAATATGTTATATCCAACAATTGTATCTTATCATATGAAATATATCTCAATCACTAGTCCCATATTGGTACCTCAACACATGTTGTGCCACATGCCTTGGCTCCACCATAAACTAACCAACTAAAATCCATCGCCATAATTGATTTCCAATCATTCTAATGCTAAAACAAATCATGCTAAGACAATCCAGGTTGCTCTCTCTACCACTTAGCTTTATCAGATTGGATACCATGGGAATGGCTATGGACATGCTATCCATCACCAAAAATTTTGATATTGTAAATCCATCTTGAAGTCACCATTGATATTCCATAAATCTTCGCATAATGACATCCTTCAAGCTTATTAGCCTGCTTGCTTTTGGAGCCCTTCTAGTTAGTACAATTTCTCCCTCTCAAACATGAATCACTTCTAGGAGAATCCTCTTGCCAAAAACTTTTCTTCATTCTTCCAATGCTTCTGACTGTATCCAAATCCATGGTTGACCTAGGGGGATCCTAAAAATGCTCAAAATTTTGCTTTCTCATATTCTCATGAAACCAACGCCAAGTCGAAGAGCTCATCGCATTGATTCCAGTGGTATATTCAGTTTGCAAGACGTCCTTTGTATGAGGGAGAAAACGTGTTCTGAAATTTTTCCAAAACAGGCAAAAAATGCGCCAGAGCAGGCCAAGTGGTAGTCTCAGAATAAGGCACGTGGAAGTCTCAGAGTAGGGCACGTGGCATTCAAGTCAAATCCATAGGACAAACCTCCAAGGTGTGGGTTGAATCCGGGACCATGGAAATCACAATACAAAACTTTACCAATAGTCCACGGCATTGTTTTATTATACAATGTATGGTTATATTTATAGTTTGTATTAATGCTATGGTGGGGAAAGGGTTGGTGGAGCCCGCCATATCCATCAGCCTCGCCAAACATACCGATTATTTATCGGTGCTACCAAACAGCACCATCAGTGCGTAGTCAACTATACGATATAATGCTTGTACCAAAGTTAACATATATGTTATCCAACCGGATATGGCGCAGGCTAACTCTAATGTTAATACTATTGATTTAACAAATGTTCATGGGGGTTGGAATATATATCACCGACGGTTCATTATATGTTATATTTAAACCTATGGTTATAACCATATGCCACCGTCAGAGTAACATCAAACCATATGTTAAATGTTATATGCCACACCACTAGGTTAATTAATATTTAGTTGTCGATATAACAAAGTTTCTAACCATATGTTATATATGGTTGAAGGTTTATGTCTGCCGGTTCAACTGTTTACTATGTTAAAAACTTTGGATAGGAACCATGTATTACATGGCATGGATTATAATAATTCTTTGCCATATATTGTATTATACCATAATGAAATGTTATGTATTGCAAACCCAATCCAAGGAGGTTCGTGGGTTTGACCCTGGGACCTATCTATGGGTATTATAAAAGGATCTTCCACTGTGCCGAATCCAGAGGGGTTGTAAAGAGTCGAATCTATATTTGTTTTATCAGTGCCTGTAATATGACTTTTGAGGCATAACGTGGCCAATATTGGGCCATTTTGAGATTTGTAAGCTGCATTGGAGAGTTGAGGTTGAGGCTTTTCTTCTAACAGTAGCCATTGATGCATGTGTGCACATTCCAAAATGGTGAATTTGATGTAAATAGACTTTATGAGGATTTTTAATATAGTGTACGCACATTAGAAGCGGACCTGGAGATGTAGTCCAGGAGGGAATAACTCTATCATCAAGTTTTTTGTGTTTACTTCCTATTCTCTGTTTTTCATGCTTAATTTCAGATTTCAAGTTTATTTTTAAGGCACATAAAAATCCATTTTCCTTATTAATTCACTTAAAGGCAACCTTAGTTAATATTTGAAGAAATTGAGAAAATGGTCAATTTTGTTGTTTTTGGATCATATTTTGGTATCAGAGAAAAGTTGATCATGTATAAGCAAGATATTTTCCAATGTGAATGTTGACTAGATCCAGGTTGTGAAGTGGAGAAGGGAAACTTGAGAAGATAAATCCAAAGATTGGAAAGAGGAAATTCTCTCAAAAGTTCAAGATGGGAGAGCCAAATGAAGGAGAAGCTCCTAAAATAAAGTTCATTGGAGAGGAGCAATATCAGCAAATGTTCCTTAATATGCAAAGGATGATTGCAAAACTTTATGAAGACAAGGAGACTAGAGATGTAGCTTCATCTTCTAAAGCCATGAAAGATAAAAAGGGCAAGGAAAAATTTGATGGTAATGAACCTGCTTCTCCTCCATCTTCGTCTTCTTCTTCTTTATTCTCTTATTATTCAAGTTCAAATTCAAACTCACAAAAGAAACCAAAGATATCTCCTTTATTGAAGCTTTATGTTAAGTTTTAATTTCCAATATATGATGGTGAGATGAATCCTGAAAAGTTAGATAACTCGATAAAACAACTTGAGGTGTATTATAGAATTGAAAATGTTGTTGATCAATCTACAAAAAAATTAGTTAGCTACACTTAGAATGGGGGGAACATTTTTGATTTGGTGGGAAAGTAAAACTCAATCAGATTTGAAGAAAAAAGGTAAAATTATCTCTTCATGGTCTAAGTTTGTTAAGGCTCTTAGAAAGAAATTCTATCCTTTAGTATATATACAAAAGGCTGTAATGGATTGGCAGCATTAAGGCAAGGTAAAGGACAGAGTGTGCAAGAGTTTACACAGGAATTCAGGAAAAAGGAATTAGCACTTAATGTTCCATTAGACACATGGGAAACTTTGTTAAAGTATATTGGAAGTTTGCATTCTTATTTGTGACATACATTGCTTATGTTTAATCCAACTTACTTTGATGAAGTGTGTGTACAAGCCAATCATATTGAATCAGGTGGCAAACCCTTTCATTCAAACTTTTCAAAGAAACCATTCAAGCATTCAAAGAACAAATATTCCAAAGAAGAGTGTAAATTGAAAGGGAAGAAAGCGACAACAACTGAGAAGGAAGGAGAAAGGCCTACTTGTACTCATTGTCAAAGGGTTTGACATGACGACTCCAAATGATGGAATCATCATCCTGAACTTAAACCAAAGAATTTCCTTAAGAAGAAGGGTGAAATGAAAGCTAATGTTGTAGTCCAACAAGATTTGGGATCCGAATCCGGTGATGAAAAGAAGATTACCGCTATGGGTATGACAGATAATCCTTCTGAAACTAACTCTAGTTATACTTGTTCTACGTCTTCTTCAAACTCTAATAATTTAATTGAAGAAAAGAATAGAGTTGAATTATTTCACATAAGAATCATATCCAAGCACACTAAGATAGACACATTATTCAATTGTGGATCACAAAAAATTCTAATTTCTAAGGAACTAGTAAGTAAATTGTTGATTGGAAACTAAAATTCATCCAAAACCATACCCTTTAGGATGGTTGAAAGAAAGCACTCAGATGCATGTCACAAAACAATGTCGATTAAGGTTTGCAATTATAGTTAATTTTGTTGATGAAGTTGAGCTAGATGTGTTTCCTTTGGATATATGTGGAGTTGTGTTGGGTAGTCCTTATCTTTATGACCGAGATGCCATATTTCATATAAAGGAGAATAAGTATCATCTCTTTAAAGATGGAATTGAAAAAAATGTGAGGGCATACAGAATTAAGACAAACTTGGATTTAATCAATCTTAGTCAAATGAAAAGGCTAATAAATTCAAGTAAAAAGTATATTCTCATGATTGTTAAAGAACAACCTAAAGATAAGTATGATGCTTTTCAAGCGTATGATTCTTAGTTTAAGGACAAATTGGTTGAAATAGTAGATTCTTATGGAATTGTTTAGAGAACCAAAAAAATTACCTCCAAAACGAGAAATACAACATGAGATTCAATTACAATCTGATGCCCCTCTCCCGAACATTGGCATGTATCGTATGTCAGTCATAGAGAATGAAGAGATTAAGAAACAAATTCAGGAATTGGTTGATAAAGGCTTCATTCAACCTAGTTCTTCTCCATGTGGATCACCGATCATATTAGTCCCAAAGAAAGACAAAACTTGGAGAATGTGTGTTGATTTTAGAGCCTTAAATAAAATCACCATTAAGAATAGGTATCATCTTCCTAGAATCGTTGATTTACTTGATCAGTTAAAGAATGTTGTTTACTTTATAAAACTGGATTTAAGAAGTGGTTATCATCATATTCGTATTACAAAGAATGATATACGAAAAACTGCATCTAAGACTAGACAGGAACTTTATGAATGGTTGGTTATGACGTTTGGGTTATGCAAAGCTCCAGCAACTTTTATGAGAGTGATGAATGATGTTTTTCGTCCTTTGTTTGATAATTTTGTCATAGTCTATCTGGATGATATTTTTAGTTTCAGTTCAAGTTGGGAATAACATGTAAAGCATGTTAGACAAGTTTTTGATGTGTTGCAAAAAGATAAATGGTATCTCAAAATCTCTAAATGTGAATTTGGAAAAACTTCCTTAGTATATCTTGGTTACATAACTAGAGGAGGTCAACAAAAAATAGATCCAAATAAAATTGATGTAATTGTTAAGTGGCCAAGACCTCAAAATGTGACGGAAGTTAGAAGTTCCTTGGGTGTATTTTAGTATCGGAGGAATTTTATTTCTCATTTCTCTTTTATTGCATCACCACTTCATGCTTTAACAACTTGTAAAGTATCTTTTCAGTGGGGAGGAAAACAACAAAAATAATTTGAAACTTTAAAACAGAAAATTGTTACAACTCCAATCTTGGCTTTGTTAGACCTTCAACAGCCATTTGAAATACAAATTCATGCTAGTGGGTAAGCAATGGGTGCAGTGTTATTGCAAAAAGTAAAGCCTGTTTGTTTTCATTAAAAAACATTTTCTAAAGAAGTTGCAAACTATCTAACTTATGGTAAAGAATTGTATGCATTAGTGGAAAGTGTTAAAAAATGGAAACATTATTTAATGGGCAAAGAAACAGTGATTCATATAGATCATCAGCCACTTCAGTACGTTCAATCTCAAACTAAGCTGCAGCAGTCTCCACATTATAGATGGATGGGGTTTTTTCAGCAATTTCATTTAGTAATCAAATATAAAAAAGGTACCACCAATAAAGTAGTTGATGTGTTATCAAGACCTTCTTTGAATGCTTTAGTTATTCTGCAAAATGGTTCTTTAGCACATGAAAGTTATATAGAACAATATGTTGCATATATTGATTTTAAGGATGTTTATGAATCACTAACTCAAGGTGCTTGGGTGGAAGAAGTGAATTATTATTTTCACGGCAGGTTATTGTACCATCTTGCCAAGTTGTGCATACCACAGGGAGAAAGAGTGCATGTGATAGGGAAGCACATCCTTCTCGTGTTTCGGGGCATTTAGGTGTAGGTAAGATAATGAAACAATTACAAATATTTTTATATTGGCCTCAGATGAATGAAACAGTTGCTAAATTCATTCAAATAATCCAAAAGATTCATGTAGTGCAGGACAATTGGAGAAAAGTTGGGCCAAATACAAAATGCGTCATGATGAGCATCAGATGGATGATCACTTCCAAGTTTGTGATCAATTATGGTTATACGTTAGCAAAGAAAGGATGAAAGGTGAAGGTAAGAAGTTGAAACCCGTAAGGTATGGTTCTTTTAAAATTATTGAAAAGATTGGGCACAATGAATTCTGGTTAAATTTGCCTACATACATGCACATATATTCAGTTTTAAATGTTGATAATTTGAAGTTCTATGAACCTCTAATGATCATGGATCTGGAGGAAAATGCTTAAATTCCAACCCTAGATTATTTTCACCTGAATGTATGACTGAGTTACAATAATATACCATCTTGGATTGGAAGGCCTGCACTTACAGGCGAAGACATGTCGAGTATCTTCGAGTGGGACTCAAAGGCATGAATCCAAGTAAAGAAAGGTGGATGGAGATCTGAAGGGTGAGGAAGTTGTACCCTCACCTCATGTCTTGTTAAAACCAAACTTTTGGTGGTCCAAAAGCTTCTAGTGGAGAGGAATGATCGAGGAGGATCCTCAAAATGCTCAAAATTTTACAGTCTCATATGCTCATGAAATAGTTCCAATTCGAAGAGCTCATCGCGCTGATTCCGGTGGTATATTCGGTTTGCAAAATGGCCTTTGTATGATGGAGAAAACATGTTCTAAAGTTTTCCACAAATAGGCAAAAAATGAGCGAGACTAGGCCAAGAGACTAGGCCAAGTGACAGTATTAAAACAGGGCACATGGCAGTCTCATAATAGGGCACGTGGCAGTCAAGTCAAATCTGCTGGACAAACCTCCAAGGTGTGGGCCGAACCCGCGACCATGGAAATCACAATACTAAACTTTACCAACAGTCCACGGCATTGTTTTATTGTAAAATGGGTGCATGGTTATATTTAGAGTTTGTATTAATACTATGGTGGGGAAAGGTTTGGTGGATCTTGCCATATCCAGTGGCCCAGCCAAACCCACGGATTATTTATCGGCGCTTCCAGACATCACCACTGGTGCACAGTTAACCATAAGATATAATGCTTATACCAAAGTTCACATATATGTTATCCAACTCGATATGGTTGGGATAACTCTAATGTTAAAATTGTTCATTTAACAAATGTGCCACGGGGGTTGGCATATATATCACCACCGATTCATTATAGGCTATATTGAAACCTATGGTTATAACCATACGCCACTATCAGAGTAATGTCAAACCACATGTTAAATTTTATATGCCACACCATCGGGTTAATTAATATTTAGCCACCAATATAACAAAGTTGTTAACCCTATGTTATATATGGTCAAAGGTTTATGTCCAATTCAATTGTTTTCTATGTAAAAAACTTTGGGTAGGAACCATGTATTACATGGCGCAGATTATAACAATTCTTTGCCATATATTGTATTATACCATAACGAAATGCTATGTATTGCAAACTCAACCCTCGGAGTTCCACGGGTTTGACCCCAAGATCTACCTGTGGGTATTATAAAATGGTTTACCACTGTACCAAATCCAAAAGGGTTGTAAAGAGTTGAATCTATATTATTTTTATCAGTGTCTCTGATATGCCTTTTAAGGCATAACTTGGCCGATATTGGGCCTTTTTGAGATTTGTAAGTTGCGTTGGAGAGTTGAGGCTGAGGCATATCTTCTGACATTAGCCATTGATGCATGTGTGCACATTCCAGAATGGTGAATTTGATGTAAAGAGACTTTATGATAATTTTTAATACAGAGCACGCCCATTGGAACCAGACCAAGAGATGTAGTCCAGGAGGGATGATCTCCGCCATCAATTTTTCTGTGTTTTCTTCTTATTCTCTGTTGTTCATGCCTAATTTCACATCCCAAGTTTATGTTTAAGGCACATAAAAATCCATTTTCCTTATTAATTCAGTTAAAGGAAACCTTAGTTAATATTTGAAGAAATTGAACAAATAGTCAATTATGTTGTTTTTGGATCATATTTTGGTGTCAGAGAGAGGTTGATAATGTATAAGAAGGATATTTTCCAATGTGAATGTTGACTAGATCCAGGTTGTGACATGGAGAAGGGAAACTTGAGAAGATAAATCTAGAGATTGGAAATAGGAAGTTCTCTCAAAATTTGAAAATGGGAGATCCAAATGAAGGAGAATCTCCTGAAACAAAGGTCATTGGAGAGGAGAAATATCAGAAAATTTTCCTCAATATGCAAAGGATGATTGCAGAACTTTATGAAGACAAGAAGACTAGAGATGCAGCTTCATCTTCTAAAGGCACAAAGATAAAAAGGGAAAGGAAAAAGCTGATGGTAATGAACCTCCTTCTCCTCCATCTTCGTCTTCTTCTTCTTTATTCTCTTATTATTCAAGTTCAAATTCAGACTCACAAAAGAAACCAAAGAAAACTCCTTTATTGAAGCTTGATGTTAAGTTTGAATTGCCAATATATGATGGTGAAATGAAACCTAAAAAGTTAGATAACTTGATAAAGCAACTTGAGGTGTGTAGTAGAATTCAAAATGTTTAAATCAATATACAAAAATTCAGTTAGCTACACTTAGAATGTGGGGGACATTTTTTATTTGGTGGGAAAGTAAAACTCAATCAAGTTTGAAGCAAGAATTTAAAATTATCTCTTCATGGTCTAAGTTTGTTAAGACTCTTAGAAATAAATTCTATACTTTAGGATATATGCAATAGGATGTAATGGATTGTCAGCATTTAAGGCAAGGTAAAGGACAGAGTATGCAAGAGTTTACACAGGAATTTAGGAAAAAGGCATTAGCACTTAATGTTCCATTAGACACATAGGAAAATTTGTTAAAGTGTATTGGAAGTTTGCATTCTTATTTGCGACATACATTGCTTATGTTTAATCCAACTAGATTTGATGAAGTGTTTGTACAAGCCATTCATATTGAATCAGGTGGAAAACCCTTTCAGCCGAACTTTTCAAAGAAACCATTCAAGCATTCAGAGAACAAAAGATTCCAAAGAAGAGAGTAAGTTGTAAGGGAAGAAAGCAAGAACAACTAAGAAGGAAGGAGAAAAGCCTAATTTTACTCATTATCAAAGGGTTGGACATGATGACTTCAAATGTTGGAAGCTTCATCCTGAACTTAAACCAAAGAAGTTCCGTAAGAAGAAGGGTGAAATGAAAGCTAATGTTGTATTCCAACAAGATTTGGGATCTGACTCCGGTGATGAAAATAAGATTATTGCTATGGGTCTGACATGTAATCCTTTTGAAACTAGCTCTACTTCTACTTGTTATGCATCTTCTTCAAAATATAATAATGTGATTGAAGAAAAGAAGAGAGTTGAATCATTTCACATAAGAATCATATCCAAGCACATTAATATAGACACATTATTCGATAGTGGATCACAATAAAATCTAATTTATGAGGAAATAGTAAGGAAATTGGTATTGGAAACTGAAAATCATCCAAAACCATACCCTTTAGGATGGTTGAGAGAAAATACTCAAATGCATGTCACAAAACAGTGTTGATTAAGGTTTGCAATTACAACTAATTTTGCTGATGAATTTGATCTAGATGTGATTCCTTCAGATATATGTGGAGTTGTGTTGGGTAGTCATTATCTTTATAATCGAGATTCCATATTTCACATAAAGACGAATAAGTATCATCTCTTTAAATATGGAATTGAATAAAATGTGAGGGCATACAGAATTAAGACAAACCTGGATTTAATCAATCTTAGTCAAATGAAAAGGCTAATAAATTCAAGTAAAAAGCATATTATCCTGATTGTTAAAGAACAACCTAAAGATAAGTATGATTCTTTTCAAGGATGTGATTCTTAGTTTAAGGACAAATTGGTTGAATAGTATATTCTTATAAGGAATTGTTTAAAGAACCAAAAACTTTACCTCCAAAACGAGAAATACAACATGAGATTCAATTACAATCTGATGCCCCTCTCCCGAACATTGCCATGTATCGTATGTCAGTCATAGAGAATGAAGAGATTAAGAAACAAATTCAGGAATTGGTTGATAAAGGATTCATTCAACCTAGTTATTCTCCATGTGGATCACTTATCATATTAGTCCCAAAGAAAGATGAAACTCGGATAATGTGTGTTGATTTTAGAGCCTTAAAGAAAATCACCATTAAGAATAGGTACCCTCTTTTTAGAATCGATGATTTACTTGATCAGTTAAAGAATGGTGTTTACTTTATAAAACTAGATTTAAGAAGTGGTTATCATCATATTTGTATTGCAGAGAATGATATATGGAAAACTGCATTTAAGACTAGACAGGGGCTTTATGAATGTTTAGTTATGTCGTTTGGGCTATGAAATGCTCCAAAAACTTTTATGAAAGTGATGAATGATGTTTTTCGTCCTTTATTTGATAAGTTTGTCATTGTCTATCTGGATGATATTATTATTTTCAGTTCAAGTTGGTAAGAACACGTAAATCATGTTAAACAAGTTTTTGATGTGTTGCAAAAAGATAAATAGTATCTCAAACTCTCTAAATGTGAATTTGGAAAAAATTCCTTAGTATATCTTGGTTACATAATTGGATGAGGTCAACTAAAAATAGATCCAACGAAAATTGATGTAATTATTAAGTGGCCAAGACCTCAAAATGTGACGAAAGTTAGAATTTTCTTGGGTGAAGTCCAATATTGGAGGAGTTTTATTTCTCTTTTATTGCATCATCACTTCATGCTTTAACAATTTCTAAAGTCTCCTTTCAGTGGGGAGGAAAAAAACAAAAATCATTTCATACTTTAAAGCAGAAAATTGTTAAACCTCCAATCTTTTCTTTACCTGACCTTCAACAACCATTTGAAATAGAAACTGATGCTAGTGGGTATGCAATGGGTGTAGTGCTATTTCAAAAAGGAAAGCCTATTTGTTTCATTTGGAAACATTTTCTAAAGCAGTTGCTAACTATCCAACTTATGATAAATAATTGTATGCATTAGTGGAAAGTGTTACAAAATGTAAACATGATTTAATGGGCAAAGAAACAGTGATTCATAGATATCATCAGCCACTTCAGTACCTTCAATATCAAACTAGGTTGCAACAGTCTCCACATTATAGATGGATGGGGGTTTTGCAAGAAATTTCATTTAGTAACCAAAAATAAGAAAGGTACCACCAATAAAGTAGTTGATATGTTATCAAGACCTTCTTTGAATGCTTTAGTTATTTTTTAAAACAGTTCTTTAGCACATGAAAGTTATATATAACAATATGTTGCAGATATTGATTTTAATGATGTTTATGATCACTAAATCATGGTGCTCAGGTGGAAGAAGTGAATTATCATGTTCATGATAGGTTACTGTACCATCTTGGCAAGTTGTTCATACCACAGGGAGAAAGAGTGCATGTGATCAGGGAAGCACATTCTTCTCGTGTTTTAGGGAACTTTGGTGTAGGTAAGACAGTGGCACAATTACAAAGGTTTTGCTATTGGCCTTGGATGAATGAAATAGTTGCTAAGTTCATTGAAAGAATCCAAAATATTCATAAAGCAGTGCAGGATCAATTCGAGAAAAGTCAGGCCAAATACAAAATGCATCATGACAAGCATCAAACGGATCGTCTTCTAGGTTGGTGATCAAGTATGGCTATACATTAGAAATAAAGGATGAAAGGTGGAGGTAAAAAGTTGAAACCTATAAGGTATGGTCCTTTTAAAATTATTGAAAATATTGGGCACAATGAATTCTGGTTAAATTTGCCTCCATATATGAACAGATATTCAGTTGTAAATGTTGATAATTTGAAGTTGTATGAACCACCAATGATCATGGATCCAGAGGAAAATGCTCAAATTCCAACCGTAGATGTTTTTTCGCCTAAATGTATGACTAAGTTATAGGAAGATACCATCTTGGATCGGAAGGTCCGCACTTCAAGGTGAAGATAGGTCGAGTATCTTCGAGTGGAACTCAAAGGCATGAATCCAATTAAAGAAAGGTGGATGGAGATCGGAAGGGTGCGGGAGTTGTATCCTCACCTCATGTCTTCTTAAAACCACACTTTTGGTGGTCCAAAAGATTTCAGTGGACAGGAATGATCCAGGGGGATCCTCAAAATGCTAAAAATTTTACCATCTCATATTCTCATGAAACCAATGCCAAGTCAAAGAGCCCATTGTGTTGATTCCGGTCATATATTCAGTTTGTAAAATGGCCTTCATATGAGGGAGAAAACGTGTTATGAAGTTTTTCCCAAACATGCAAAAAATGTGCCAGAGCAGGATAAGTGGCAATCTCATAAAAGGGAACGTGGCAGTCTCACAGCAAGGCACATGGCAGTCAAGTCAAATCCACAGGACAAATCTCCAAGGTGTGGGTCGAACCCGCGACCACGGAAATCACAATACTAAACTTTACCAACAGTCCACTACATTGTTTTATTATATAATGGGCACATGGTTATTTTTAGAGTTTGCATTAATGCTATGGTGGGGGAAGGGTTGGCAAAGCCCGCCATATCCGGAGACCTCGCCAAACCCACAGATTATTTATCGGCGCTACCAAACAGCACCATCGATGTGCAGTCAACCATATGATATAATGCTTATACCAAAGTTAACATATATGTTATCCAACCAAATATGGCGCAAGCTAACTCTAATGTTAAAACCGTTGATTTAACAAATGTGCCACGGGGGTTGGCATATATATCACCACCGCTTCATTATATGCTATATTGAAACCTATGGTTATAACCATATGCCACCACCGGAGTAATGTCAAACCATATGTTAAATTTTATATGCCACACCATCGGGTTAATTAATATTTAGCTACCGATATAACAAAATTGTTAACCATATGTTATATATGGTCGAAGGTTTATGTCTGTCAATTCAAATATTTGCTATGTTAAAAACTTTGGATAGGAACCATGTATTACATGGCTCGGATTATAAAAATTCCTTGCCATATATTGTATTATACCATAATGAAATGTTATGTATTGCAAACGCAATCCTGGGAGGTCCACGGGTTTGACCCCAGGACCTACCTGTGGGTATTATAAAAGGATTTTCCACTGTGCCAAAGCTAGAGGGGTTGTAAAAGGTCGAATATGCATTAGTTTTATCAGTTCTTGTAATATGCCTTTTGAAGTATAACTTGGCCAATATTGGGCCTTTTTTATATCTGTAAGTTGTGTTGGAGAGCTGAGGTCGAGGCCTATCTTTTGACAGTAGTCATTGATGCATATGTGCACATTCTAGAATGGTGAATTTGATGTAAAGAGACTTTATGAGCATTTTTAATAAAGTGGATTCCCATTGGAAGTGAACCCAGAGATGTAGTCCAGGAGTGACGAACTTCGTCATCAAGTTTTTTGTGTTTGCTTCTTATTCTCTGTTTTGCATGCTTAATTTCAGATTTCAAGTTTATGTTTAAGGCACATTAAAATTTATTTTCCTTATTAATTCACTTAAAGACAACCTTAGTTAACATTTGAAGAAATTGAGAAAATAGTCCATTCTGTTGTTTTTGGATCAATAGAAGCCTTCACAATTTACCTGCAATCCTCACTAGAAGACCCATAGAAGAACAATTATAACCCAACAAGAGAAACAAAGACAAGAGGCTAATAAATCAAAACAATAATAATCAAGGAATACATATATAGAGTACTTATCTTTTGAGGATTATATCAGATCTTCCAAGAAGGTCTCCTAGCATAAGTGGTACTCTTGTAGGAATTTACAGGGTAATTTCCTCAGACAGAACACCAAAAGGACACCGCTCACAAATAGATCGCAGATCAATACACCAGTATTTTGACGTGGTTAAAACCCTCAGAGAGGGAAACAGTCCACAGCCTGCGCCAACGTGGCTACTACAGGCAATTTATTAATAAAAGAATGAAATTTACATAAGCTTCTCTCATGCACGGTTAACCTACAAATGACCCTCCATACGCTTTAAATAGAATTCATGGACCAATCGGGTGTCAAGCCACGGATCAAGTGTCAGTAATACCGAGGAGAGAATGAACCGTCGGATAACTACATATCGTGACCGTCGGATTGTAAGTTACAAATGTACATAGTAAAGAAACACACTTTACCTAACTCACTAGACCAAGTTATACTTAACTATTTCCTATGTGTCGGAATATCCTAACATCCCCCCTTAAGACCAACTTGGGATCGGATTGAAGGATTTACAAATATGACACAATAGGAGAAGGAAGGAGGCACTAGAGCCTATCCCCCCTTAGTGACAACTTCCTGAACTCCAACCATAAATCGAAGTTTGGTGAACTTCGCCTCTGTGAGAGCCTTTGTGAAGATGTCTGCAACTTGATCATCTATTGAATAATATTGTACTTCAAGAACACGGTCATGAATGAGCTTTCTGATGAAAACCAAACTCTGATAGGATCTGACGAAGCCACAAGGCTTCCTTACTAGCCTCTATGGCACCACGATACTCTGCTTATGCTGAAGAAAGAGAAATGGCAGCATGTTTCTTGCAAGCCCATTTAATAGGTCCTGAACCAAGAGTGAACACATAACCAGCAGTAGACTTCCGATCATCAGGGTCACCAGCCCAATCAGAATAAGTGAAACCAACCAATAGAGGAGATGCTTCAGCACTGTAATGAATGCCAAATTGAACTGTACCGCGAACATAACGAAGGATTCGTTTAGCTGCTTTCCAATGACTTTCACGTGGGGTTTGCATAAACCGAGAAACAAGGCCAACAACAAAGGAAAGATCAGGATGAGTATGGGTTAGATACAAAAGTTTTCCTACAAGTTGACGGTATAAGGTAGCATCAACTTCAGGGGAAGTACAAGAGACTGAAAGTTTGAATCCAGACTGAAAGGGAGAAGGAGCTGGCTTACAATCTTCCATATGAAAAAAGCGTAGAAGATCACAGGCATACTTGGATTGGGAGAGGAAAATACCTTCCTTGGACTGCAAGACTTGAAGACCGAGAAAATAATGTAAATGTCCTAAGTCTGTCATTTCAAACTTCTTTTTGAGGCTAGACTTCACATGGTTAATAAGGTTGGGATCACTACCAGTGAGGATAAGATCATCAACATAAAGAACAAGAATGATAAGAGACTTGCCCTCTTTCTTGGTGTAGACAGTATTGTCAGAATGACACCTAGAAAAGCCAGATTCTAAAAGAAAACTATCCATTTTGGCATACCAAGCCCGAGGAGCTTGCTTGAGACCATAAAGGGATTTCTTAAGACGACATACAAGGCTGGAGTCTGTTTGTATAAACCCAATAGGTTGTTCCATGTAGATTTCTTCATGCAAGTCCCCATGCAAGAAGGCAGATTTAACATCCATCTGATGGACTTCCCATTTTAAAGAGGCAGCAAGGGGAAGAACAAGGCGGATATAGTTCATTTTGGCAACGGGGGAAGGTTTCAGTATAATCAATGCCTTCAACTTGTGAAAAGCCCTTAGCAACAAGTCGAGCTTTATGTTTATAAAATTTCCCATCTGGCCCATACTTGGTTCTGTAAACCCATTTGCATCTAACAAGTTTGCGCCCCTTTGGTAGAGGAACAAGATCCCATGTATCGTTTGCCAATAATGAACGATATTCCTCATTCATAGCTGTGTCCCAATCTGGATGGCCTGGAGCTTCTTCAAAGGTGTCAGGATCATAATTTGCTGACACTCAAGCCAGTAAAGAAGAGGCTCTTTCAAACTGAGAATGGGTACGACACTGATCTGTAGGATCACTGGCAAGATCACTTGCTGCATCTCGAGTAGCTTGGACCCATTTTGGAAGTGAAGGAACTGAAGGAGCTGAAGGATGATCCTGAGAAGGTGGGGGAGGATTGTCATCCTCACTTTCATCATCTGAAGAAGAAATATGTTCAAAGGTAGAAGAGATAGAGAGAGGTGGCACATGCGCTGAACTAGGCTCGTAGGCCAATTTATTTTCATCAAACTTTACATCTCTTCTAATTATAACATTTTTGGACTTAAATGGAATAAGTCTATATGCTTTGACATCTTCAGAATATCCAACAAAGATACATTTTTCACTCTTTGGTTCTAAAGCTTTACGTTTTTCATGTGGAATATGGGCCCATGCTTCACTTCCAAAAACACGAAAGTGACTCACATCTGGTTTAATAGAGCTCCATGATTCTTCGGGAGTGGTGTTCTTTAAAGCTTTAGTAGGAGTGCGATTTAGTATGTAATTTGCACAGTTAATTACTTCTTCCCAATAGTTAAGACTAAGTTCTTTAGATTGAAGCATACAATTAGCCATTTCCTTTAAGGTGCAATTCTTCCTTTCAGCTACACCATTTTGTTGTGGAGTATATGGAACAGTATGTTGCATTTGAATTCCATGCTCAGTGCAAAAGTTGATGAAATCGTTTTTAACATATTCTCCGCCATTATCTGATCTTAGCTTAAGAATTTGATGTCTAGATTGTTTTTCAACAAAGGCCTTAAAGGCCAAGAATTTTTTAAATACTTCACTCTTGAGTTTTAAGAAGTATAACCAAGTGCGTCTGGAGAAATCATTAATGAAAGTTAAGAAATACTTGTACCTAGAGAAGGAAACAACTGGAAGTGGACCACATAAATCACTATGCACAAGTTGTAGGGGGGCCGAGACGTGCCAAGAGGCACATTTTTCAAAATAGTCCCAATGATGTTTTCCGAGTACACATCCGAAACAAACACCATCTCTGCAAGATACCATTGGAAGACCTGTAACCATATTTTCTTTACATAGGTTCTGAAGAGAGCGATAGTTTAAGTGACCAAATCGCTCATGCCAAAGTTTGCTCACTTCATCACTATGAGCAACAAATACTGAGGGAAGATTTGATGACCCAAAGTTGTGAAACTTATACAACCTTGTGGAATCATTAGCAATGACAGTAGCTAAAATCTATCTAGGATCCTTTAGGTCCTTGATTACAACATCATGAGGTGAAAATTCAACGATTTTACCTTCACCTGAATGAGTTATCTGATATACAGATAGAAGGTTGGAGGACAAGGTTGGAACACATAATACATCATTAAATTGACCATTGTCTATATGAACAGTTCCAGTCCCTACAACACTAAGAGATCTATCATCACCAACATGTATATTTTTGGTGTTACAATCTTTTAAAGAAGAAAACATGGCTTTATTTTTGGCCATGTGATAAGAAGCTCCAGAATCAATGAGCCACTCATGAGAATGACAGGAAGAAGATACATTTAGTGCATATCCAGATCGAGATGCTTGACAGCCACATGCAGAAAGCGCCATTCCTGAAGATGAATTTGAAGAGTGCTCCAAATGGATGTTATGCTTCTTCATTGCTGCTTCCAAGGCTTCCATCTTCTTAAAGCATTTAGATTCTTAGTGGCCATCTCGATTACAAAAGTTGCAATGTCTATCAGTCTTCTTGCCTTTGTTTTTATTTGCCTTATCATTCTGGTGAAATGATTTTTCATTTTGAGGCTGAAATTGCTTAGGACCCTTGTTTGGTTTAGGACCATTCTTTTTAGGATATGACTTCTTAGGATTCTTTGAGTTTGGTTGCTGTTGGGCGATTAACGCTTTCTTGGAAGAGTTTCCAAGATTAAGAAGACCAAGGTGTAAGAGTTTTTCTTGTTCTCTTATTAAAGAATCACAAAAAGCATCAAAGGAAGGGGGCTTGTAGTCATGTCCTTGAGAAATGAAGGCTTCTCTTGTAATGGAAGGTGGAAACAAACACAGAGTAGGTTGGTCCCAACTTGGAAAGAATGCAATAGATAAGGGCATTGTCTGCTTTCTTAACTTTAACACCTTCCAAAAGAAGTCTAATGGTCTTGAACTTGGACAAGAAATCTTCAATGCAAGAAAAATCATTGGGGTTTAATGTAAGCAACTCATTTTCAAGCTGATGGGCTCTAAGTTCATTTTTTATTCCAAAAACTTTAGTAAGCTGCTCCATTGCTTTATCAGGAGTATCAAGTTCAGTAATATGGAATCTAAGATCGGGAGAGATAGACATCCCTATCAACCCACGTGCTTGATCTTGCCTATTTTCCCATTTGGCTGCTTTCTCTTCATCTTTTGGCTTGGTTTCTTGGCCTGTGGCGATTCGGTAAAGACTTTTACTTCTAAGTAAATCCACAATGTAGGACCACCATTGGAAGCAGTTGGTGCTGTCAAGGATAACTTGGCATGAACTTTCAATTTTTACAGAAACTGAAGGTAGACATGCTAAAACTAAGTGTTCCAATGGAAAGAGCTCGAAAAATTAGGCTGGTTCAAAAAAAACGGTTCTGAAAACGGCTTCCAGATGAAGAAGTTATGACCTTTTTAAAAAAAGTTGATGCAGGCGCCGGCAAAGTGCGGGAATATGCAGAAATGAAAAAAAAAACGCTCATTTTTCAACAAAAGGGAGATTTGAACCCAAGACCTCTACTCTCTTAAATTAGCTTTGAACCAAGTGAGCTATACAAAAAGAGAGAGAGAGAGAGAGAGAGAGAGCCCTTTTTCTCCCTACAAAACAAAAACACAAAACCCAACACGAACATGCAAAAAAAACAAGCCTTACGGCTTAAAGTTAGCTTTACCTGGAAACTAAATATTTTCCTCAATGTTTCTGATTTTCCGAGATCACACTAAGGTGCAGGGAAAAGAGCATACGCATGAGAAAAAAAATCTTCCTTTCTGTTTCTGATTTGCCCAGATCGCACAGAGTCGCAGGGCAAAGAGCATACGCAGAAATGAAAGGTATAGATCCGGTTAAAAAAAAACTAAATAAACCGAAACCGAAATAAGCAGAGAGAAAAATAACAGTAAACTGCAAATAAAGACTGTATACCTCCAGATCTTAAAAATGACGCAGATAGGGCTACCGGAAACCTTTTCGCGTGAAACGAAAGGGGTTCCTCACTGGAACAAATGCTCCAAACACAACAAAGCAGTCCTCTCGGCCCGAAAGCAGTCAGAAAAAGTAGATCTAGGAAACGACAGCTGCATGCAGTTCTACCGGCTTCAGATGGATCAACAACGGACGCGGCCCTCAAATAGCTCTGATACCATGTAGGAATTTACAGGGTAAGTTCCTCAGACAAAACCAAAAGACACCGCTCACAAACAGATCACAGATCAATACACCAGTATTTTGACGTGGTTAAAACCCTCAGAGAGGGAAACAGTCCACGGCCCGCGCCAACGTGGCTACTACAGGCAATTTATTAATAAAAGAATGAAAATTTACATAAGCTTCTCTCATGCACGGTTAACCTACAAATGGCCCTCCATGCGCTTTAAATAGAATTCATGGACCAATCGGGTGTCAAGCCACAGATCAAGTGTCGGTAATACCGAGGAGAGAATGAAC